>QEPC01013938.1:4130650-4153132 GCA_003113815.1 Sphenodon punctatus
CCTGCAAAGGAAGAGGATTGGAGCTGAAAGACCAAGGCAAAGTGTGGGTGCATGGAGCCTAAGTTGTAAGCGAGCACAGTATGCGAAGCCATACAACATCTTTACTGCTTACATGGTGTGGAAGTTAAGGTGGGAGCCTTAACACACAATTTCTAGGTTTGTTAAAGTTTGCTTGGTATGAATCTGCCTTAACTAAGTTTGTAAAACCGTAGGTTTTTTGTTTCTCTAATAAATATAAAAAGTCAAATGTAACTTATTTATGTCCCCAAATACCAGACATCTCACAGGGTGTCTGATCATATAGGGCCCATGCACTTTTGATAATTTCCCAGCAAGTAGTTTTTTATTTATTTATTTATATTTATTTATTTATTTTATAAATTTGTACCTCACCCCTCCTGCGAACAGCTCGGGGCAACTTCCAACAATAAAATACCATACATAAAAAGTGGCACTTAATATTCTGCATAAGTAGAATATTGGTTTATTTTATTATTATTATTTTTTTTAAACTTTCTGGTTGTAAGCAGAATAAATCTGAATTTAAATGCATTAGGTCAAATCCCTCATCGATAGGAGCCATTTGAAGTAAATAGAGCTCCCCCAAGGATGAACTTGGCCCTTATTTGATTATAAATGCCAAGTAAGATAATCATGATGTAAAGAGGAAATATAAATTCAGCGTGAAAAGGAATGAGGGAAACAGTGTTTATTAACAACAAAGCTGCTTTACGGAGCGGGGATATTTTCAAATAGCAATAATAAAAGGATACATGTGCTAAATTATCTCCGCTTGGTTCAATCATTGTTAGACTCGTTGCCATTGCTGCCTGCCAACGCTGTGCCAGTTCAACAGAGTACCGGAATTTCTGAAGACATTATGCTTGCAAATAGTTGGAGATCTGTGGAGCTTGGAGATTAAACTTTTTGCTGCAACAATGATGTTTCAGTTGGTAGAAAATAGCTTTCCAGACTATGAATTAAAAGGATAATGTATCAAAGAGAAATATTAAAAATGGGCTTAAATGGCATGAATGTAACATTTTATTTTTTGACTGCATAATCACGTGCCGCAGAGGTTTCAAACTAAACACGCAAATGAAGAGACTGGTCTAAGAGCCCTAATGAAAACTGCTCCTACTAACTGCTTCCTTTTAGTGGTGTGCATAGCAGAAGTAAAGAAAGGTGGTTCAGGCTTTCATTTTGGTTTCTGGGAATATTCCTAAAAATTGTAGTTCACATTTCTATACCTGCACATCACTCATTTGGTTTCACAAATGTGCAGTTGTGGGTGTATACAAGGCCTTTCAAAATCAATGGTCTTTGGCTCATGCTCTAAGACAGGGATGGGGAATATCCAGCCTGGTGACTGAATGCAGCGTATGGCTAGTTTATATTTGGTCCCTTTCCTGTTCCTGGATCCAGTTCCTACCCCAAGCACTGAAAGACTGAGTTCAGGGCAAGGGTACAGAGATGATGAGGGCATGTACACAAGGACAGCAGACAGATCCATGACACAAATCCATAATCTGGACCCTTCTCTTGCTGAGCGCTCCCTTTCTGCACCCCTACTTCCATCTGGCTTGCAAAACTTTTACTAATTTTCAAAGTGGTCTCTGGAAGGGAAGAAGGTCTCCTATGCCCATTATACGGTCTATTTTCTACAGGGTACGGATTAGTAGGGCACAGTCTGAATTTTCTTACATCTTGCCCCTGACTTCCCACCTTGAATATAGAATCCTCCCCCCACCCTCCTCAGTACCCCTCACACTGGAAGCTCTATTTGTCCTTCCCCACTGGCTACAGTCTGCTCAAGATTTCAACTCTGCAACAGCTTCAAATAATGTCAGTGAGGGCGATCTCATGCCATGTACATGCTACATGTATCCTGCGCACGTGTGTTCAAACTGCATGCATCTCCATAGGGATTGCATTGTGCCATGTGGATAATAAGTTAATCGGAGGTGCAGTCCCTGGAGTGAGGACGAGATCAAGGTCTTCATAGCTCCATGAGGGGAGCAAAAGCTCCACTATGCCCTGGTGAAGCGCTATAGGAATGATGTAGCAGGGAGGAGTCCTGTGAGGCAAACAGGCTGAGAAATCCTGTGACAGAGTGGGCAGGATACTGGCCCTTTAAGTCTGAGGAAAGGAAGCCTGGTCATGTCCACTCTGCCTGTATAAAAGGAGAGCAAGGCAGAGAGGAGAAGATTCTCTGCCTGGGAGTTGAAGGGACCACATCTCCCTGACAAAGCTGTCTCATGCCATGCTCTCCAAGGTGCTGAAGGCTGGAGAACCAGAGGGACCCAGGGAAGTGGGAAAGGCTGTGCCCAGGAGGAAGCCTCTTGCTTGGGGAAGGCTTGGCCAGAGACTGGGGCTTTGAGGCCTGGTTAGATGGATGTGTGTGTGTGTGTGTGTGTGTGGGGTGCGGTGCGGTGCGGTGCTCCTGAGCTTGTAAGAGACTGACCTGGGCCTCAGGGTGGAGGCGACAGAGCCAGCAGCCCCAGGGATTGGAGTTTAAAAAAGACTGTGAACTGGATATCCTCTGGACTGTGTGTTGGGTCCTATAGGAGGATGACCCCTTCCTTGGAGGGAGATTCAGCCGAGGCTTGGCCTGAATAGATGTGGCAGCAGGGTGAGCTAATTCCCCAGAGTGAGACCCCTGTGTGGCCCTGGGAAGACCCCCTGCTACAAATGAGGCAGTGTTCCAGGAGATCTCTTTCCAAATTATGGCAGGGATAAACCTGGGAGCTACATCAGTGCTGGTAGTGGGCCAGGGTCCTGCAGAGGGGCTACAAGGAGATCTAGGACAATAACTTCTCCTCCGGTCATGGGAGGCAAACATTGCCATACTACGAGCTGCTAGACCGGTTCTTGTGCGTCAATGGAGCCATAGTGGCATCCCACCTCTATGGCTGCACCTTTTGTGAGGGGCCAGAAGTGGATGGATATGGCTCTTGCTGCAACCACGCGGTTCCCACCGTGACATTCACAACCACCAGTGGCGATCCCTCCATGTCCATTCCCACCCTGGAGCCAGTGTTTGTTTGATGCAGAAAAGTCAGCCCTTATTGGAGGAGGCATCGGAGGTACTAGTGGAGGTTACGGAGGCCACCTTTATTGAGGAGGCAGAGGAGAACGGTAAGTGAATGCACCTGGGTGGGTGTGTCCTTTACACAGCTGCATGATAAACACTTTTGTTTATTGCTGTCTTCTGTTTTTTTGGCTTTCCCCCCATTGTGTTGCCAGGTGGCCATGAAAGCACGGGGAGCAACATGAAAATCCCTGGGACACAGTGACGCTGGGCATAAACGGTAAGTGCTTGATTTCTGTATGTCTTTCATTGGGCAGATGAGGGTTGAAACATTAGGTTGGAAAGGTAGGATGGTGCGTGTGTGTAAAGCCAAAATGGTGTTGCTTTATTTTAGCCATAGATGCAAGAAACTGGGCTGAGACTGATTGCTTATGCAAAGACTGATTGCTTTCACTTTCAGTTTTTACGTTCACTTTTGATTTTCTTATAAGTGCTTAATGAAGTATGCAATTTGCTCAATAAAATCCCCATTCTGTGCCTAGCAAAAGGTTATTTCCAGCCACCAGGTGTTGCCAGGTATAAATCCAGGTATGAACCTCCATGGGTGGGTGGCGATACCAGGGGCTGAAACACCTGGGGAAGAAAGAAACCGCTGAAGCAGCTTCTTGTTTCCATGGTTCAGCGTGACTGTGAGTCATGATGACAGGGGGTGGGATACTGGGAAGTGGGGTGGAGGGAGCTGGTGGGCGAAGTGTGGTGAGGAAGAACACCTGCCTGTGTATTACATTTATCATGCCCAACCTGTGAGTAGGTGCTGAGTGGGGGCTTCCTGAATGCGCAAGAAATACACGCAGAGGGCTGCCCATTTATTAGGGTCTACATGCTAAATGTGAGTGAGGGCTGCACAGACCGAACCTGGTCTCCAGGGGGGTTTGTTTTTTTGTTGGCACCCATAGTCATAAAGTATATGGGGTAACAGGCTTAATTTCCCATCGTCTGTCCAAAATATTAATGGGATAATCAGTGTTGCTAGTCAGGAATACCAATGCCATGATTCAAGGCTAGGCTCGTTATAAAACTCTGCTTTACCTTCGTCAGATGTTTAATTTACTCAACTACACATCAAAAATGTTGTAAGGATTCTTCATGTTTCATTTGCTGTAAGGCTGTATAATCGTGTAGATTATTTGTTGAGATTTGTATCCTGACTTACTCTGAAGGCTCAGGGTGGCTAAAACGTAGAACAATACAAATACAGAATTAAAAAAAACCCAAAAACGATTAAGAGCAGAACCCCAACCTTATCCCTAGCTGCTAAATTCTTGACCAAATAAATAAATTTTACAGTGACGAACATCTGGGGTAAGGGAATTCCATAACTGTGGAGCAGCCACTGAGAATGCCTCTGCCCTTCTTTGCTGTATGAACCTGTTGCAGTTGCCAATGATGGAACCTGCAAGAGAGCATTGCTGTTTGACCTCGGGGAATGTGATGGAACATAGGAAGGAGAGGTGGCTTTTCACATATGTAGAGTTCAGGCTGCCTAGGGATTTATAGGTCAAAACCAGCACCTTGAGTTGGGCTCAGAACACTATTGGTAGCCAGTGCGGACTCTGGAGCATTGCTGTAATATGAAGGGAAAAACTCATATGATCTGATATTTCCTGTATTCTTTGTACATCCTAAATTCTCATGGTTCCCTGGACTTCTAAGGGCAATTAGCACAAGCCTGGAGTTTTAAAGATGTTTTGGGTTGAACTGGAGTAGCATGTTTGAAGGAAATCTTTCCTTTTCCACCTTTCTGTGGTTGACATCACGTCTTTGGAAATGAAAGTCCCTGATGTAACTGTGCCACTCAAGGTCTTTTGTGTACAGGAAATGAAAGTGTCCAGAACTCTTCAGCATGCTACACTTAACCCTGCTCTTAGTTGATTCTAAGGTTGGAGGTAACAGGGGAGAGATTTGCCTGAGGAATGACCTGTAAAAGAGTTAAGGATATTACCAGAATAATAAAGAATATCATGTGGTCCCCAAGGAGGTGGACATGCTCAGCATCAGAATTCTCTTGTCTTTATGGTGCTGTTGGAGGGAATGAAATACTTCTCAGCCTGTTGTCAAGTGCAACACCCAGGTTGTGTGGTTTTGCTTGTTGATTTGCAATCACTTCTAGCAATGAATGTAATGATGGGGAGAGCTGTGAAGTAGGGCGAGGTTCGAAACTATCAAGGCATCATTGCTGAATCTGTCTTACTGATAGTGGTGAGAGGTCCGGTATGCTGCTGTCACTGCTATTACAAATAGCACCTTTGTTGGCAGGCTTGGCAGAGAGACTGTTTAATTAATGAACTGATATGCAGCCACTCTCTCTCACATTGCCTACATAAGAGGTTTTCTATGTAGCATCTTTAAAAATCTCTGTTTACTCATCCGTGAAATGCAGCCAGCTCTGGGGTAGAGTGCGATGCCTTTTTATCAGCAGCACTGAAAAACAGCTGTAGGTTGGGGCATTCTCAGATACCACGCTGCTGAAACAGTCAGGGGAATTTAGATAGGAAGGTCATCATTCTTATGCCTGGCCTTAAGCAGGGCCAGTAAGGGCCAAGGTGGCCCAGGCCTCGCAGGGAGGCCAATCTTGGTAGCCTCGGGTCCAGCACTCCTTTGGCTATTTCTGTGGGGCCTCTCCTTGTCCACCACTCTCAGTCCCTCGTTAGCTGCTTCCTGTAGGGTAGTCAGATATGCAAATTTTAGAGGACACTTACGAGAAATGCAAGTTGCAGGGCTGCACTGGAGCCAATGCAGCCCTGTAACCTGTATTTCTCATAAGTGTCCTCTACAATTTGCATATCTGGCTACCCTGCCTCCTGAGGAGTCTTTCTCTCCCCCCTCCCCCCATTTTGATCCCATACTCCCCCCTGCCAGAGGTGGAAGGAGAACGTGCTTCTGTGTGTGCACGTCGGAAAGCCTGTGTGAATGCATGCATGTGTGAAACTTATGACACTTTGTGTAAGCAAACCCAAGACTGCCAATTAGTAAACCCAAGACTGCCAATTAGTAAAGGGGAGGGATGATGGGGGATGGAGCCATGGAGGCCATGCATAACTTTATTTTAAGAACATAAGAAGTGCCATACTGGGTCAGACCAATGGTCCATCTAACCCAGCATCCTGTCTCCGACAGTGGCCAATCACGGTGGCTTGGGAGAAACACCCAACAGGTTGCAATGGGGGATCCATTCCCTGTTGTTTTTTCTCCCAAGCTCCTGCCATGTTCCCTGATCCTGTCTGGCTAAAAGCTGCTAATGGACCTATCTTCCAGAAACTTGGCAAACCTCTTTTAAACTCCGCTCTAGTACTGGCCCTTACCACAGCCTCTGGCAGTAGATTCCACAACCCAATTATACGCTGAGTGAAAAAATATTTTCTTTGTCTTAAACTTGCCACCCATGAGTTTCATGGAGTGTCCCCTAGTTCTAGTACTAGCTGAGAGGGTAAATAACTGCTCCTTGTTTATTCGTTCCACAACACTCATGATTTTATTGACCTCTATCATATGTAGAAGAAAACTCTCATACTCACAAGTTGCTGGTGAAAATCTGTCAGAGTTCTATGTTTAATCTCAAAGCGCGAAGAGAGAGAGAGTAATGAACCTATGCAAAGATTCAAAACTGGTCTCTTGAGCAGAAAATACATAGATATTTTATAGATACCAGTTCAAACAGATAAGTACAGGTTGTCAATCAAAATAACGTCATACAAAGTGAAAGGCTACAGCAATTGTTTACATAATCAGCAAGTCTGTTCCCAAACAATATGGCTATCCTAACAGTCTAAACAATAAAATTAGTTTATGCAGCTGCAAGGTTATCTATCTCTTATCTACTTATAAAAGGAACAATGTGAAACTGTTCTCAGCCTGCATGGTCAAGGTAATTAGCTTTTGTTAAAAAGGCTAAAGTTTATTTCTGAAGAGGATGATTCTCTTTACCCGACATCCCTCTGTCCTCCATTTTATTCTGGTTCTTGTTAGGTCTTCAGTTCATAAGGGTCTTATTATAAAAATTCCTCCACAATAATCTCCTCTCAGTTGTCCCTTCTCCAAGCTGAAGAGCCCCAACCTACCAAGCATCTCCTCATATGGGAGCCCTTCCATGCCCTTGATCACTTTTGTTTCCCTTCTCTGTACCTTTTCTAGTTCAGCTATGTCTTTTTTTGAGATGGGTGACCAGAACTGCACACACTATTCCAGGTGCGGTCGCACCATTGATTTGTATAGAGGCATTATGACATCTGACATCCTCAGTTTTATTCTCTCCCCTTCCGAATAATTCCTGTTTGCTTTTTTGACTGCTGCCGCACACTGCGCTGTGGATTTCATTGTATTGTTCACAACCACCACCAGATCCTTTTCTTGAGTGGTAACTCCTAGCTCCCAGCATTGTGTATGCATAGTTTGGATTATTTTTCCCTGCGTGCATCACTTTGGACTTGTCCACATTAAATCTCATTTGCCACTTACATGCCCAGGCACCCAGTGTCGTAAGATCCTGTTGCAGTTCCTCACAGTCTGCTTGTGCTTTAACTGCCTTGAATAACTTGGTGTCGTCTGCAAATTTGATCACCTCACTTATAACACCCTTTTCCAATCATTAATGAATACATTAAACAGCACTGGTCCCAATACAGATCCCTGAGGCACACCACTTTTTACATCTCTCCATTGTTAAAACTGACAATTTAGTCCTACCCTAAGCTTTCTACTTTTCAACCAGTTTCTGATTCATAGTTAGACACTATCTCCTATCCCATGACGTTTTAATTTTCTCAAGAGTCTCTCACGGGGACCTTATCAAATGCTTTCTGGAAATCCAGGTACACTATATCTACTGGGTCTCCTTTGTCTACATGCTTATTTACACCCTCAAAGAATTCCAATAGGTTAGTGAGGCATGACTTATCTTTACTAAATCCATGTTGACTCTTCCCCATTAAGTCATGTTTGTCAACCTACCCTGTAATTCTGTCCTTAATGATGGTTTCCACCATTTTGCCCGGCACAGACATCAAGTTTACTGGTCTGTAGTTTCCAGGATTGCCTCTGGATCCCTTTTTAAATATTGGCGTTATATTTTCCATCCTCTAGTCCTCGGGTACAGTGGTAGATTTTAGTGACAGGTTACAAATTACTAACCGTAGGTTTGCGATTTTATATTTGAGTTCCTTCAGAACTCGTGCTTGAATGCCATCTGGCCCTGGTGACTTGTTAGTATTCAGTTTGTCAATTTGCCCTAGAACATCCTCCGACATCACATTGATTTGTAACAGCTCTTCAAATTCCTAGGCTTGCCCACAAAGCAAGGATCCAGCGTGGGTATCTCCCCAAAATCCTCCGCAGTGAAGACCGATGCAAAGAACTCATTCAGTTTCTCTGCAATGTCCTTATCCTCCCTGAGCACCCCCTTTACTCCCTTGTCATCTAATGGCCCAACTGACTCCCTAACAGAGTTCTTGCTTCTGATGTATTTGAAAAAGTTCTTGTTTTTGCCTCTTTAGCAAGCCTCCCTTCAAAATCTTTCTTGGCCTGCTTTATAACACTTTACATTTACATTGCCAATGTTTATGTTCTTTCATATTATTTTCATTGGGACTAGCCTTCCATTTCTTAAAGGATGCCTTTTTGGCTCTAATAGCCTCCTTCCCCTCCACATTTAGCCATAGGATATTTTCAGGCATTACGAGATCATGCTCAACCACAGACAATACCCTGTGGTGGGGAATGGTCCCGTAACGTCTGTTTGAGTCCTGCCAGATGTTCACCACAGTGAACCTCCGGTGGGAATCAAAATAACCACGCTTTCGGCCCTCGTCCGGGGACCAGGGCCGAAAGCGTAGTTAGCTGAACCACGGCCTGGAATCGGCGGCCGGTAACATCTGTTACCAGCGCTGATTCCGGGCCGTGGCCCGGGCCATGGGTTGGAATCGGACGCAGTGGCCGGATTGGCTGCTGAGCCCGCCCGTCTCCCAGAGGGCAGGCAGCCGGGGAGGATGGGGGGGCAGGGCTGTGTGGCTGCACGTTGCGCCACGCAGCCCCGCCCCCCCGATGCCCTGCTGGGATCGGCCGGCATGTTTGCTGGCTGTGACGACAGGATTCCGGCGGGGAATCAAATGGGTGATTCCGTGATGGGGCGAAAGCCGCCTCGTCACATCTGAAAATACCCATAGTGGAAGACTTTTGGTCTTCCTGCTTCCTTTTTTAACTTGTGGGATGCATTTAATCTGGGCTTCCAGAAGGGTGCTTTTAAACCGCCTCCATGCCTCTTGCAAACTTGTAGACCTTGCAACTGTGCTTTTTAGTTTTGTTTTGTCTAGTTTCCTCAATTTGTCAGTCTCCCTTTTAAAAGTTTAAATGCTACTGCTGTACTTGGGTTGTCTTTCTCACTTCAGAAATTATGTCAAATGTGATCATATTATGATCTCCATTGCCTAGTGGTTCTGCCACATTTACTCCTTGCACCGGGTCCTGCGTGCCACTCAGGACTAGACCTAGAATAGCTCCTCCTCTTGGTGGTTCCTAAACCAGCTGTTCTAGGAAGCAGTCATTTATGGCATCCACAAATTTGACCTCCACGTCCTGCCCCGAGGAAACATTCACCCAATCAATATTAGGGTAATTGAAGTCACCCATTATTATTACATTGCTGACTTGAGTAGCCTGTCTGATAAAGCAATGATAAGAGATTAGTCTCTCCGTCCTGGTCAGGGGGATGATAGTATAGCCCTACTGTGATACTCTTCCCCTTTATACCTGGAATTTCTATCCATAGATTCTAGGGAACAGTTTGTATCCATTAAAATTTTAATTGTACTTGACTCAGTGTTGTCTTTTACGTATAGAACCACCCCACCACCAACTCTATCTATTCTGTCATTCCGATATATTTTGTACCCTGGTATTAGTGTCCCATTGGTTATCCTCATTCCACCATGTCTCCGTGATACCTATAATGTCTAGATCTTCATTTAGCGCCATACACTCTAATTCTCCTGTCTTACTTTTTAGGCTTCTAGCATTTGCATATAGACATTTATGTGTATTCTTTTTATTCTTCTTACTGTGCACATTATAGGGGACTGTATCAGGCACCCTGGAATTGTTGTTTATCTGTTCTCCAGCGAATTCCACCTGAAGTCCCTTAATTTTTATCCCTTTCTCAGTCTTAAGCAACTCTAACTATATTATAATTTCATTATATATTTTTTTGCCCTGGGCCCTGCACATTCTAAGGCCAGCTTTGATCATTCTCAATGCTGAAATTTGACCAATATGTTAACTAAGATCCCTACTTTTTATTAAAAATGCGTTGGAATCCATGTGAGCAATAGAGATCTTGGGTTTAAGCCTTCCCTAAAGAGTGGCAAAGCTCCCAGCTCAGTGCTCTCCAACACCATCCCAGGCACTGGCTTAAGATTCATTACGTAAGTTTGCCATACACTGAGGGCTTGATCCTGCCAGGAATTGAGCACTTTAGCCCAGCATTTAAGCACATGCTTAACTTTAAGCACACAAGTTTCCCTGCTGGATTTGATGGAACTACTCCTGTGCTTAAAGTCAAGTGAATGCTCATGTGCTGTTGTTTTGCTGACTCTGACTGGAGTGCTTCACATCTCAATTGAGCCCCAAGTTCTCACCACCACTACTTCCTGCAGAACCTCATCTTCCTTGACAGGTCCCCATCCAAGTCCTGGTCAGGCCTGACTTTGGTTATAAGTGCATGTCTTGTTGAAGTAAATGGAACGAACACCAGCGCTAGACAGAGGACTGTGCCTGAAGGATCTGATCCAAAATATTAAATACTGTTTTATGAATACAGCAGCTTTGTGGGTCCACATTAAATGTAATAACTGGCAACTTACAGTTTCTTTTTATTGTGACTTTCTACTGCTGTTTATCATTTACACAGCACTTTACAATTACAGATTTTCAGAGAGAGGTCCCTGCCCAGTAGGCTTACAACCTAAGATGGACAAGGATGGGGGAAATGCTCCAAGACAGACAGACACACACATGGAACTGAAGCTGAGAGGTAGTGAATCACCCAGGGAGTTCATTGTCTAGGGTGAGACTCAAACCCTGGTATCCCAGATCCAAGTTCAGCATCTTATCCTCTATACCGCACTAGGTTGCTTCTTAGCTTTCTTAAGTAATCCTTTTGACTTACACTGTGTGTATTCAGCTGCACTGCTTGTTTTATAAACGCTGAGAGGCACTCTGCATTTTTGGAACTTCCCAGCTGCTAGGCTAAGCAAGATTAGTAAGATGTTCTTGGGCATCTTTGGAACAAGATTGTCTCTGTAATGGATGGAACTATAGTGTTTGTGCTGTAATAATATGCTGGTTTATGACAAGAGGTCCTCCAAAGCGTTACAACGTCCCTTGGAGCTGGATTGTGCAATCTTTCTCTGAGCTAGAAGAGCTGTGCAAAATCACACTGTTCCAGACAGGTCCCTCCTGGCCGTGCCAAGTGCCATAGCAGGGGGAAGCCCAAGATGAGGCACTAGCCCTAGAGAGAGCCTACAATAAATTCTACTGAAAGAAATACACATCTTTGTTGCATGTACAGCAGCATGCCAGTAACTTGCATAAATGCCATATGCTTCTTACTAGCATTCTTGGATGATCTCTCAATTTATATTCTGAAAACGGCGTGAGTCAATCTCCTCCTGCTAGGGAGCTGGGTCCTGGTGTAGTCAGAAGGAGGAGGTAAAACACAAGGTGGGAGCATTTGCCCCACCCCCCATTGGTTCCTGGCGTGTGGGACTGACTAGATGCTTAAGAAGGACCCCATTCCCAGACCTCTGAGCCTGGCAGGGCACATATGTAGGGTGCAATGTGTAGTCATGGTTTAAAATGACTACACATCATACCAGAAAATTAAAATGCTGTGGGATCCCTGCCTTCTAATTTTCATACCAGAAAATTAAAATGCTGTGGGATCCCTGCCTTCTGTGTGAATGACTTTCAGCATAAGGACTATGATGATTGGAACTTCCATCCCATAAACATTTGCTTCTGATGTAAGTAAGCTTGAATAATAAGACATGGGGTTCTGTAATGGATCAATCCCCAAGTCTTTGCAGGGTGAGGCCCAGAGTAGGAGTTGCCTTACATACTTGCAGAAGTCTGACCCATTGGTGGAAGGTCATTAGCATAAACATGTGTAGCTAATGTCTCAGTTGCTGGTTGGCCAAATAAGAGGTAGGTGCTAGAGCTGAAAGGAAGGTGTTGTGTTAATTTTGTGAGTACAGTTTGGATATTGGTTTCCGCAAATAAATATCTGTATTTATTACTATTGAATGTGTCCCTTGATTACTACTCATTTCTATAACATTAATCGCCCCCTCTGCGCTCACCGCAGCAGGGGGTTTGGCGCCAGCCCCTTACCTTCAGGGAGGAGGTGAGGAAGGGCGGTTGGGTCACTCTGCGTGCGGTTGGTGGGGGGCGGGGCCGTACGTCACCACAGCAACAAAGGGGAGGGGCGCGCCCAGGACTCTCGCAAGCTGCGTGACTCCCGAGCACCATTTTAGGTTCCCCGCTCGCCACCTCAGTCTGGTTGCAGCGGTGAGGGAGGAACACACCCACCCACCTCTTCAGGCAGCAGTCCGAGTTAATACTGGTCACCGATTAGGACCGAAAAGGAATTTTCCCTATGCCTGATTGGCATAATAAAGGCAGTGGGGTGTTAGTGTTAGCTTATTCGGCCAAGGGGCAGTATGGCATTTAGCCGGTGGTAGGCCTGCCATTGTTGCACTCTTTGGTGGTAGGATGAGCTAGGGGATTTATGAAGAGTACAGAGGTATAGTTGGAACAGAAATATCTCCTTAAGAGATGGGTAAGACCGTGCATAGCTGCACAGTGCAGTCCACCGTATGGCCATCCCAGGGGCGAGAGGCGAAAGGCCAGACCCACTGGGTGGACAATGTGCCAAGCAGGGGGTAATGGTGCTCTCACCCTTGTTTCACCCCTCAAAGGGGCTACCCGGGGAGTCGGGACCGTGGCAGGGGGTAAGTTAATGTTGGGGAGTTAGGGTAAGGAAGGTTCCACTTGGGCTTCACTCAAGGACGCCTGGGACAATTAGAGTTGGGACAAAGGATGTTCACCTGGTTAGGCGAGGGGCCTTGTAATTGTTTACAAGCAATTAAGTAATAGGACCCCAGTTTAAAGGGGGGAAGTGGGAAGGGCTACCCCTTCCCCCTTTTGATAGAAGTTAATTAATAAGGAGTGAGGCCGTTCTATCCCACACCTGTGCCCTCGTCGTCTTCCTGGGGGACGGGGTGTGTGCCGACAATAGGTGTATGCAACGCTTTACAGTTACAGATTTTGGAGACAGATCCCTGCCCAGTGGGCTAACTATCTAAGGTGGATAAGGGGGACACACGGGGAAAGACAGACACATGCCCATTTTACAGATGGGGAACTGAGACTTACCCAAGGCCATCCAGGGAATACATTGGCTGGAATGAGATTTGAACCCAAGTCCCGCAACTTAACCACTACATCACACTGACGTGCAATTAATTAGTTGTTTGTCACTTTGGTACTAAGTAATTTTTGTGGCTTTTGCATGCATTACATTGCACAGCCAGCTCAATCAAATTCAGATGTACAATTATTTCTACAACATTTTCAGCATTCAAAGTGCTTTACAGTTCCTACCTAGTTCACTCCTACAACAATCTTATGAGAGAGGTCATTATTCTTCCCATTTTGCAGATAGGGAGCTGAGGATGAGAGACAGTGGGTGAAAACAAACTGCACAATAGCCTCCCACAAGAGGGTGTTTACCTGGCCATTTATTAGGTTTGCAGCTTACCTATGCACATGTTCTCCTTTGGGTGACCATGCATGGTGTCCTGCCAGGGAACGCTGTGCAGACTAATGCATGCCCGTGTGTTTTATGTGCGATTTGTTGTGGGTGAGGGAAGAGGTTGGTTGAGAGGGGCACTGAGTGGTTGAGTGGGTGGCACTTGGACCACCAGTCAGGAGAAGAACTGAGTGGCTGATGGTATAAAGCTGAGTGTGCATGTTACTCTCACCCACATTATTATTTATTTATATAGCACCAGTGATGTTCCTGGCACCTTACAGTCAGTAGTTAGCAAGTCCCTGCCCCAAAGGGCTTTACAATCTAAGGCCCTTTTCAAATGGGTGCAGATGCATCGGGGGCGGAATGGGTGGCACTGTGGGTGGGCAGTACATGGGGGTGCATTCCCATGGACCCCCCCCATCCACCTCCATACATAGAGCAATGGGTACCAATGCTGGATGCTCCGTGCGTGGGTGATGGGTGGAGGTGGGTGGAGCATGGGAGAACACATGCACCCCCACCCACCAGCCATGGTGTGTTCGCACAGACACCCACCCATACCCCCTGCACCTGCTTCCACCTGCACATGTGGGCAAGGCAGGGGGTTGAGGGGTGGAGAAGATGTAGATGCATGTGCTTAACTTAGTTATAGGGAAGAGATTCTGAGGGAGGGAGGAGGAGGAGGATGCAATTTCACTCTTAATGAGCCAGATGCAAGAGGTAGGTTTTCAGGAGGGATTTGAAAGTTGGGAGGGAGCAGAATGAATGTATCTAGGAAGGGCGTTCCAGGCATGGGGGGCAGCAAGAGAGAAGGGACAAAGATGTTTAGAGGAGCAGGGGAGTCACAAGCTGGTGAGGGTGGGAGAAGAGGGGAAGTGAAGTGCCCAGGCAGGAAACTCCTGGGATACAAGAGCGGAGAGACATGGGGGAGTCTGGGAAGCAAAGTCATGAAGAGCCATGAAGGTGAAGACCAGGAGCTTGTGTTGGATGCCGTAGAGGGAGCTAGTGCAGGGTGGACAGGCTGCACATGGTCAAAGCGACAGGCAAGGTGGATGACTTGGCAGCAGAGTGTTGAACGGAGATGAGGGGGGTGGGGCCAGTAAGGAGGAAGTTACAGTAGTCCAGGTGAGAGAGGAGTAGAGCATGGACTAGGGTTTTCCAGTGGCAACAGTAAGGCAGGGCTGGATTTTAGTAATATTATACAGGGCAAAGTAGCAGGATTTGGCAACCGCCTGGATCTGAGGTGTGGGGCATCCCAGAAGTCCTGAAAATGAACAAACAGGATGTGGGTGAGTGTAACCTCACACTCACAACTGTGGCTATTGTCGCTTGTTTTCACCCAGTGAATTCAGAGAGGGATTTGAGTTAAGAAGGGATTTGAAACCCGGTCCTAAGTCCAAGTCCAACACCTTAGGCTACACTGGCTGTCATTAGTTACTGATCTTTTTTAAAAAAACAACACACTGCCAGATAACAGCACTAAAGACACCATGTACCAAATAACAAAGTAATGAAGCCGATTGATGACTTATGATGGGGTGCCCTTTCATTCATAGGTGCCAAATCAGGGATGGATGTAGGTGGCTTTGGGACTAAGGTGAGTGAGTGACCTCACTCACATTGTGATGGACCGGGGTGGGGTGGGGCACTAGTTCAAGTCTTGCCTTAGCCAGAAAGTCACTGGGTGACCTTGGGCCAGTCACATTATTCTCTCAGCCTAGCCTACCTCACAGGACTGTTGAGGATTAAAATAGTTAATTAGTTTTTTTGTGAGGCACAAAAAATGTCTGCCGGGGAGAGATGGTCTCTATGCCCATATTAGGGGCATAGGTCTTGGGCTGGTGGGTCAGACCAGTGGTTGGTCTGTTCCAGTGACCTGTCCTCACCAGCTGGATACTTGGGTCTCTTTGTAATATCCATTCTGAATAATTTACAATTATTATAAACCTGCCACATGCATCTGTTCTGATTCACAGCAGCTCGGGTGACCATGTGCTGAAATTGCTCTGAAATGTTTGGGTCACCTCCTCTGCTCTTTGTTACCTTCCGTCTCATGAGGATGGAACAGATGGAAGCCTGGTTCAGAGAAGAGCTTTTAACACAGCACAAAACGTTTTACAAAACAGAGGAAGCAATTTCTAGGCAAGAGTGGGATGGACACTTATGTCCTGGGAAAGTCCAGAGTGTCAAGAACTGGTGAAATTTAAACAAACGTTCCAGAGAGTGACAAGCATCCCAGTTTACACCTGCTGTGGTGAACATGCTTTGTAGGGACAGTCCGCAGACAGTGGCTTTCAGCTGTTTCCCCACCAGAACAGTTTAAAACAATATGAGATTCGAAATCCAAGACCAGTAGTGGCCAGCTGGCAGCAGCAGAAGGGTCCAGTCCTGGCTATGGCAGTAGGTGGGGGTGGGGATGCATCTCAGGAGTGGCACCAGCAGGGAGATGGCACAAGGCAGCTGGGAGCAGGAGACAGAGAAAAGAGAGAGCTGTGGGAAGCCACATCTCTCCTCTCCTCTGTCGGATCAAGAGGCAGGAGGGGATGTGACACAGCTGTACAAAGGTTTGTGGGCCTTCCAGGCCACCCCCCCAAGCTGCTCTGGGCCCTTCCCAGGACCCACTCAAGACCCTTCTGGGATCCACCAGTGGATCCCCAATGCACCGGTTGAGAACAGGACTTCAGTGCTTTTGTATGACCTTGTGTATATTGATTGACTAACACACACAACCACAACATGTCACTGTTGTAATGCAAGAGCCTAAGACTACGTGGGTAGCCTCTTTAAACAGCCAATGAATGTGAGAGGTCTGTGCTGAAAAATGGATCTAATCCCTGCACCTCAGGGGACTAAAATTGGCCCTGTAACTGGGATTGCAGTGGCTTTTGTGGAAGTGGAAGACTGCGTTTCCTAGATTGGTCGAGTGAGTTCTCTACCACTGCGTTAATGAAAAAATGATCTTGTCTAACAGCAATCCCTCGGAGAAAAATAGGACGACGTCTGGTCACACACGTAAGTGTTGCACATCATTACAGTTTAATAAGAATGATTCTAAAATTAAATTCCATATCATCTGTCCTCTATCTCCATCAATTGTGCTCTCACTTACATAGAGTGTTTTTAGACAAACATCTCTCCACCCATCACCCGCCTGTCATGCATGTTGCAGGACCTCATTGGCAACCTATCCCTGCAACATGCATGATGGTTGGGTAATGGGTGGGGAGCTGCTTGTCTAAACACACCCGTAGTTAGTTATTTTAACAATTGGTTCAAGGTTTGTCTTGTTTTGTTTTGCTTGATTTTTTTCCCCCTCCAAATTTCATACGTAACAAACATTGAATTTTGCCATGTATGGTTCTTTGCTTTTAGTTTATGGATCTATCTTGTCTTATGTGTTTATACACAGTTCTATACAAACAACAAAAGTATTTTTTTAAAGAAAGCTGGTTGGTGATAAATAGGTTCAGTTCCCAGCACTGGTTTTCCAATTCCTGGCATGATCATAAGTGAGCCAATAATATTTACCAAAAACATTAATTAAAGTGAGAAGGAGGGTGGGGGAAAGGGAAAATGATGTGTGAAATGAATCCGCTGATGAAAACAAACATCTCAAGATGGCATTAAGCTACATAATTGATGGAGTCAATTAGAGCTGTGCTTCAGAAACCTTGTTAAATATCCTGAAAGAATTAACTAACCAGTACACACTTAATGACAGTGAAACACCTTTTTTCTTAATCCTATTTATTTATTTGTACAATTTTGTATGTATCCTGCCTCTCGTGAAAAAATCAGCTTGCGGTGGCTCACAATTTGAAACACAAATAAAAACAGTTAAAAACATTAACAAATTAATAAAAATGTAAAAATCTCAGCAGAGGAGAATTGAAATTAAATGAAACAAAAGAATAAATAAAAGAAAATTATAATTCTATTATCTGCACCAATGCCCACTAAGCCCTGTTCTTGCTGCATAACATCCATGCCCTCGGGGTCCCGCATGCTTATGGATGTAGCATGCACGTAAGCATTAGGAAATATGCTGGGGCCAGATCCTCAGCTGGTGTAAACTGTTTTAGCAATATGGAAGAGACCTGAAGTCAATGAAGGTACCTTGATTTATGCCAATCAAGAATCTGGCCCCTAAAATTACAGATATAGAACAGAAGAGCATTCACACAGTTACCAATTATTTTTTTACTACTATCATTTCTGTAGCACTACTAGGTGTACACAGCACTTTACAGTTACAGATTTTGGAGGCAGTTCCCTGCCTAGTGGGTTTACAATCTAAGATGGACAAGGGTAAGACAGGCACACATTTTACAGATGGGGAATTGAGACTGAAATTTGCCCAAAGCCACCCAATGAGTTTATGGCTAGGGTAGGATTTAAACCCTGGCTCTTCAGTACCAAGTCCCACACCTTATCCACTACACCACACTGGCTCAACAGACCAGTAGACCAACAGACTGGTGTCAACCTTCAAAACTTTTATTTTATTTAGACCAATAGCCCACTTTATGCTGAAGGCTCAGAGCAGGGTACAAAATATACCCCAAATACAGCATATATGTAACTGCCTCCCCGCCCTCCCCCACCAAAGCCTATCCCTGCCCATCAAATGCCTGGCCAAATAGGAAGGTCTTATGCTATCTTTAGAAAATGCTCAGGCTTGGGTGAATTTCCAACAGAAGGAAGTTCCAGAGTTGTGGGGCAGCCACTGACAGAGCCTGAGGGTATTTTCAGATGTTACGAGGTCACAGTCAACCACAGTGAACCACGGTCAATCCCACGGCAGGGCCAAAGTGCCCTGAATGTCTGTTTCGCGGGCGTCAGATGTTCACCACAGTCAATCCCCAGCAGGGGTCAAAAATAACCATGCTTCCGGAGGTCCGGTCCGGAACATCTCCAAAAGCGTGGTCAAAGCGATTCCCACTGGGAAACAAAAAAAGAGTAACGTCTGAACGGCAACCGCTGGCCGGAATGAAGCAGAATGATTCCCAGCCGGGAACAAAGCATGCAGCATCGCTGCCAGGCAACAAGCAACAACACGGGTCGGGGAGGGAGACTTAAAGGGCACCCGGCAGCAGGGGGACGTGGCAGGATGGAACGAGGTGGAAGGGAGAGGAGAGCAGAGGGCGAGTGAACATGGAGGCAGTGGGGGGGGGGGGGACAGCAGCAGCAGCCAGGACGGGCTGCCCCAGTGCCTTCTGGGTATTTTGACCACAGCCCCGGATCAGCATAATGTCTGTTGCGCTGCCCGGGCCGTGGTCTGCCGGTCTGATTCCCTGCCGTGGTCCTGCTCCCGTCACGTCTGTTGCGGCCTTTCTTGTCCATGAGGGGTGGTTAGCCGGCTCGTCACTGCTGGGAATCCACTGTGGTGAATCAGGCGCCCGTAACGTCTGAAATCACCCTGACTGTGGGCCTTCAGCTATGGGTGGGGTCTAGCAGAGCAGCAGTAGTGGCAGGGTCTGGAAGAGGTGCCACGGCTGAGTCCTGGCAAATCTTGGTGCAAGTTAAGCCTTGGAGTAAAGTTCTTAAATTTGTTACTCTGTACTAACACAGGTGTTGGCAGAGAATTCACTGTTTAATGTGGTTCCATGGGGCCAGGTGCAGTCTCCTTACTGGGGTCTTGCAGGCACCAATGGTCTACAGATCAGATTGGAAACCACTCTTTTAACAGACTAAAGGGCTTCATATTTACCTGCTGTGCTTATTCACTTATGCCAGGGGTGAGGAACCATCTCCTGCTCAGGGGCTACTTTGGAATTTAGTACAAGCTCTGAGGGCTAAATAGGAGTTGAGGAATTGGGGTGCACCCGGGGGGCGGGTGGGAAGGAAGAGATTTATGCCATAAATCCATACCCTGTTCTCAAACATCTGTTCTTTTCTCTTGAGCTTGCTCTTAGAGTACTTGAGGGCAGGAGCTGGATCCAGGGGCCAGATCCAGGAAGTGGAAAGGGGCCAAATAAAACCTAACCATAGACCATGTTTGGCCCTTGGGTCTGAGGTTCCCCACCCTTGACACATGCTCCCCTTTCCGCAGACAATGTAAGACCTGGCTGTACCACCGGACCTTTCCCGAGGGAGATGGGGTGGGTGGTTTGGGTTAGGGTAGGGTGAGGGGATGGGGTTTTACATTGTTTTAACTGAAATTGTTATGGTTTATTTTAATGTTTTAATGTTTGAAATGTTTTAATATATTGTGAGCCGCCCGAGATGCCTGAGGCAGGAGGGGGGCGGCATATAAATTGTAATAATAATAATAATAATAATACTCTGTGTGGGAACAGAACATGGGAGCTCCCTTGAGCATGCAGGGCCTTGCAACAAGAAGTGGAGAGTTGCTGAAGTCTCCAAACTGTGTTTGGAGTTCTGTCAGGAGAGATTCCTCCCAATAGTTCAATTGTCCAAAGAGCAACATAAGCCCCACCCCCTCAGCCAATGAGCCCTGCCCCCTTACAAGCACCCATAAACACCCACTATCACTCAGGCACGTGCACTCACATTCTGTGTGTCTCACACTCACGTTCACTCTTACACATTCACTTTCTTGCGTGCACCCCACCCCCCAAAGTGGGGTAACTCCAGCAGTGGTTTAGAGTTGCCATCTCTGGTGGTTTTGTACATGTCCATAGGCCCAAATGGAAGTGTCAGGTAAAAAACCACCAGAGGTGACAACCCTAGGTGGCCTGGTTGTGTGTGGGGATAGAGCAAGGACCTCCAGGTCCCATGACAGCAGCCTGGAGGTCCTTGCTCTGGAGGGGAGGAAAGGACCAGCTCCAGCAGCGATGACCTGTTCATGCGGGGCGGGGTGGGGGGCCATTTGTGGCCTGGCCATACACAGGATCCTTGTTCGTGCCCATGTGCAGAAACTCTGATGGTGGCCACTAGAGCACTGAGGCACTCCAATGTTCTTGCAAGCATCACCTCCAAAGGCATTGTCTAACTTTGGCAAAAGACATTCCTGCCTAATTGCAGAATATTCCCGCAAAAGTGAGGTGGTTGTGCCTAAGGCATGGGGGGAACCCCCTCTCCTCCTGGTAGGTGGCAGCCACAGTGGATGTATGGCGCTTCCACGCTGGGCTCCCAGATCTGGTAGATGTCTGAAGGGGGCATGGGGCCAAACTTCCACATCATGCCCTTCCCACTGGGCTTTGGAGCCAGGTGTCCACAAAGCCCAGCTTTTCTCTGTGGTGAAGGTGGCTGAGGGGGCTCTGTGCTAGATGCTACTCAACACTGTGATAGCACGGACTCCTGTACCACCCAAAATGGAGAGGCCTTCTAAGGGAATGGCAATGTGTAAATCTAATGGGAGTTAGAGATGTGGGGTTGTGAGGTCAGTCTTGATGTGGTGTTCTGCCTAAGCTGCCTTTGACTCGGCATGGCATTGGTTAAATCACTATCTTTGCCTGGTCTATTCATATAAGCTTTAGCATTCAAGAGTTAGGGGTTTAAATTCTGCCTCTAGAGAGGCTTTCTTGTCTTTTGATCTACAGCAGAAGGGCATGGAGGGAATCTCCGTGATGTGTGGAATAATTTTTCATCTCCTTCCATATATGGAAAACATGGAATGCTTTATTATCTAGTCATAGCTTGTGCTTTGCTCTGGTTTACAGTTGTTTCTTGGCATGTTTTATAGCACTTTCTGGAAAATCAATTTTTCTTCCACATAATACACAACAGGATACATACCCTTAAACAAATTTCTGTCGTTAAAACCAAGATGTTTGGTCTTCCTTCTCTTGGCACCGGTCTGAGATCCATTCCAGCCTCCTATATTCTTGCTTTATTTTTAGTGATCACATTTAGTTTAAGAACCTTGTCAGGCTGTTAGCTCATTACCCAAAGTGATGGACTTATATTAGGATTCCTTTACAAAAGGGGTAGCTAGTAAGTCTTGTGGGCCTCTTTCCTATTTGGTTACGGTGCCAATGGAGGTTTCTTTAAATGTCAAAAGTGGGTTACAAATAGACCTAATGACTACTGGGGTGCAGCTACACAAGCTAGGCAGGACCAATCCCCTGCATGCCCTAGGGGTGGACAATCACAGCCACCACACTTTGGGGCCAGTTTGGAGAGCAGGATACATGGTCTGTCCCCACCCCCGTGGGGAAACCAGGCAGATGGGCTGCTGTCGGGCATCCTGCTGTGCCCCAGTTTTCTTGTCTTCATTATTCTCCTCCGTTTCCATCCTGGTTTGCCAGAATTAATTTCTTGTTTACTGTGTTTGTTTTGTAAATGAAGCTTTAGTCTTTTTATGCCAACCAAGTGATGTAGCTTAGAGGGGATTCAGACGTTCTGATTTGTGTGAATTTTTTAAAAAAATGAATGTTTCATGCATGTCTGAACACATAAATTCGATTAAATGCGGTCAATATCGCACTAAAGAAATCCAACTTTCAAAGCTACTCAAACCTACCTTTTTGCTGTCCGTTTTCAATAAATCCGCACTTAGCAGCAGTGTGAAAGCAACATCGTAGTGGTTTTAACTGGTGTGAAATCTTTTCTGATGTGAATGCAACCGTGCTTCCAAGTGCGCTGTTTTACTCCTGCCCCTACCGGAAGCAGTGAGACCAGCTGG
>QEPC01013938.1:4158235-4168953 GCA_003113815.1 Sphenodon punctatus
GACCCGGCACAGCTGCAGAAAACAATCACACACAGAACGGCTAATCAGGCCGGCAAGGACACGGTGTTGCAAACGGGGGGTGGGTGGGGGGGTGATGATGGCTGATGGCATGCAGCTGCACAAGGAGTGCACAGCCCTGCGCACCCATGCAGGTGCGAGGCCCCATGCGCTGGCAGCAGGTGCACCCAACCGCACGCCCACAGACACCAGCACCGCATTGGGGGGGCCATCCGAGGGCCATCAAATATCCCCCAATCCCCGGGGACCCCACCACCATGGAGTGGGACGGGGCAGCCACCTACTGGATGTACCTCACGCTCGCAGCCGAGTGGCACCACGACTACACCGAGCAGCTGTGCCTCCATACTGCGGAACTGCAGCTGGACGCCCGCCTGTGGGTTACCCTGGCCTGGAGGGCTGCAAGGACCCGCAGGGCCCACCATGGCCACAGGAGAGCCCTCGCCCGGCTCAGGGCACAGAGACTCTCCGGGGCAGACTGGTAGGCTGTGAGTCGGAGCTGAACCCGGCCCGTGGTGCTCTGCGAGGCGGCCGGGCACCTCCAGTGGGGGAGGGAGACCATGCACCGGGCAGCCCTGCTCACTATGCCCATTGACAGGCGGATATGGGTTGCTGAGCGGGCACAGGGTTGGTGGGCCAGGGTGTTGGCCCAGTGGGACGAGGCAGCCTGGAGGGCCCACTTCAGGATGGACAAGCTCACCCTGTTCTGGCTTGCAGAGCTCCTTATGCCCTGGCTGGAGTGACAGCACACCCCCATGAGGACCCCCATCCCCATGGTCCAGCGGGTGGCAATAAGGGTCTGGGCCCTGGCAACGCCCGACTCCTGCTGGTCTGTCTCCCAGCACTTCAAGGTAGGCCTGAGCACCGTTGCCTGTATCCTCCGGGATGTGTGCGAGGCTGTGGAGGGCATGCTCCTGGACAGAATGATCCAGCTGGTGGACCAGGGGGCCGTGATGGCAGGATTTGCGGCCGGAGGCTTCCCCAACTGCATGGGAGCCGTGGACGGCACCCAGATAGAGATCCCCCACCCCTCCGCTGGGGAGGCTGCAGAGTATGTGAACAAGCACAGGTATCACTCCCTGCAGCTGCAGGTGGTTGTGGATCACCGGGGCCAGTTCATAGACATCTTCACGGGCAACTCCGGCCACAGTCATGATGCCCGGATCATGACCATCTCCCCCTTCAATGCCCGGATGTTCCGGGGGGACTTCGCTGACATGGGGATGACCTGGATCGAGGGGGTACCAATGCCCCCCTGTATCCAGGGTGACCCTGCCTACCCCCTCACCCGGTGGTAAATGAAGGTCTACCCGGTCGCACGCACCCCTGCGGAGGTGCTATACAATACCCACCTGTGCTCCAGCAGGACCGTGGTGGAGCGAGCCTTCGGGGCCCTCAAGCAGCGCTGGAGGAGCCTCGCTGGGCGCCTGGACTACACCGTGGAGATCTCTTCCCTGGTGATCGGTGCCTGCTGTGTGCTCCACAACGTGTGCAAGACTGAGTGGGTGGCCCTGGAATACCCCGAACCCTATCGGGCCCCTGGGCCGGTGCCCCTGTACGTGAACGCCGAGAACCCCAGGGAGTACCGTTATGCCAAGTGCATCTGGGACGCCCTGGCGAGGCATATCAGCTGGGAGGCCGAGGTGTGAGGGCTGCCCCTCCCCGGCCCACCCCCGGGGGTTCCCTGGGCCGGCCCCTGCATGGGTGGGGGTCGCTCCCCCCCCGTCACCCACATATGGGCCCGGGAGGCAATATGGTGCAAACACACTTTATTTCGCCCGTGTGTACATGTGCACCTGACCCCTCTCCCTCCACCCCAGTTGTGCCCCCTCCCACCACCCTTACCCCCTCCCACCCCGTCCCCCCACGTTTCCTGGGACGGCCCCGTGAGCACCCGGTGTTGGTCATGGAGCCCTGTGAGCTCCCCTCCCCCCCACTGTCTGTGTTCCCAGCAGTGTTCTGGGCCACCTCCTGGTCCGGCAGGAGGGGGCGGTGGTTGGGGGGAGGAGGGGGCTGGATCCGGGGTGCCCCCCTTAGCAGCTGCACCCTCCGGAGGGAAGGGGGACCAGGAGGTGGATGCGGAGGTGAAAGCTGAACCGGCAAAAGCAGTGTCTTGTTGATATTGTTTATGTTCCCATTCAGGTACCCATCTTGCAGAAACGTATGCAATATATATATAGTACAATTAGCTTCAGTGGAACTAGTCACGTGTGTTTGTAGAAGTAGGACTTAAAAATTTAGAGCGCAATTCAGCTCCTGCAATCAATGGGAGTTGAGCCATTGACTTTAATAGGAGCTGGATTGTGCCCATAATGTGTCTCAGTGTTTTGCTTCTCTCTTCTTTCCCCTTCACACACACTCCATTATAACATTTTGCTTTCTATACTTTCATTATATTTTCATTTTTATCCCTCCTCTCTGGGAATAAATATTAAATTAATCTTGTCTAACCAAGACAAGATTCTGATTGATAGAGAAGCATTTTTGAAATTAGAAAAACAAGTTTATTGTCTCCAATAAATATGGAGACAGATGATACCTTTTATTGGACCAGTGAGTGCTGGTGAGAATATGCAAGCTTCTGGGTGACACAGGGCCCTTCCTCAGGCACTCAGGAGCAAAAGCAAGACGTGTGTGTGTAAAAATATCACATGGGAAGAAAGTTGTAGGAAAACAAGCATTGCTGATTTAAACATGAGGTTAAAAACCATTCTGATTGTGTTAAAAACCATGAATCAGCAGGGAAAGTAAAATGACAAACATTAAGGGAAGGGCAAACAAGTTTCCAGGGGATAAAGTTGTTTACATTTCAAAGGAAAAATCCCTAGAAAAACAATGCTCTTGGAAAAGGGAGAAAGTTAGTGAGAAAATGAAATACTGAGGCAGAAGGTGATACTGAGGCAGAAGGATGTAAACACTGGAAAGGAGGATCTTGCAAATGTAAGCCTAGGTTGGCAGTTACTGTGGTAGCAAAGGTTGACGTGAGACAAGAGTTGAGTCTCTGAAGCAAAGTGTCCGATTTGTACCTAGGCACGTGGCCAAGGGACGTGCATTAATGCACTGGATTTACCTGCCATCCCAGCTGGCAGAGATAATGTAGAGAGTAGCAAGTCATAAAACAGACTAATTTAATTAAGGATAATGTGTCTCCCGCCCTGTGTCTATAAGGGGAAGAGAGGTATTGTTTCTTATCAGTGTTCCGTCCATTTTTCTTGTTCCAACACTGCCCTATTTTTGTGGTGAATTAATTTAGTGCTGACCAATGGGGCCAGCTTGAATCTCTCAATGCAGAGGCAGCATACATCATTGTCAGGGGCATGACAAAGGCTTTCCCCACCTAAGCACAGGGGAGACCCCCTTTGAGGATAACAGAGTGGTTCACTCAATCTGCCCATGCAAACCTTGGTTTTGCTGAAGCATATGCCAAGTAGGGTGTATATTTATGCCTATTGTGATGCTGATTGTCTAAAAACTGTCTCTGGTATTTTAAAGATATCTACCTGTGAACCTTTGTCGATGCATCCGGAATGAGACAAGGACAACAGTATAGGATTTAAAAGGCCGCACTCTTTATCTGAATTATAATTAGGCTGGTGGGGCTAATTGCTCTTTGGCAATTCAGGTCCAGTGCTAATTACCATAACCGGTTAACTATAACCCAACCATGGGAGTGGCTTGATTGTGCCCTCCAGTGCCATCCACGGACTACTCAACTCAAACGTCTCCCCTCTGGCCTTGGCTAACAGCCGCCACCAGAGGGACAGTGTCCTTTCTGGACGGAAGCGAAGAATTGAAGTGCCGCCAGCTTGGGGACCGTGCATGTCCCTTCTCACATTCACAAGCACCCCTCCCTGGGAGTCTAACCCTGGTGCTGGCCATGCCCTCCCTCTGCTCCAGGTGTTTCCTCCCCATCACTTAAGGAGATGACTCCTCTGACTATTTATTTCTTGGAAAAAACTCACTATAGCACTGGACCCCTGCAAGAGCACGACAAGCAACCAAAACATAACTAATAACCCATCCCTCCGACCCTGGCTTCCTACCACAAGATCAGCCAAATTGTTAGAGACACTGTGAGGAAGGTGAAAAACAAACCCTTTGATCAAATTAATTTTTTTCACAAAAATTCCTTCCTGGCCCCTGAGGCAACCGGTTGATACCCACAGTGTCCCTGGGAGGGAGGTTGGGGCTTGCTCGTTCCCTGCCGTGCTCAGAATGGAGCCGGAGGGTGCGTAGCGGGCGGGAAGGCCCCACCTCCTTCCCCTGTTTGGGAAGGGGAGGGCCTCCCAGCCTGCACCTGGCTATTGGCTAGAGCCCTGTTGCCAGGGCAACTCCAGCCAGGCTGCTGAACTTCCTGCCACGGCCCGGCAGTACACACCCGGCACTTTCCTGTGGCAGCGATGCACGCTGCAGCGGGGAGTGAAGCCTTCTTTCCCCTTGCCTCATCCCTGCATGGAGCACACCAAGAGACCCTGGTGGCCGTCCTTGTGGTGGCCAAGGGTCTTTGGTCTTGGGAGCTAGGTGGCAATTTCTTTTCCCCAGCACCATCTCCTGGCCTGTTTGCTTGAGATTTTTCCTTGTGTTCTCTCCCCACCCACCAGCTCCCTGATTGTAGCCACTCCCACCAACTCCCAGCCTGCTTATAAGGAGGCCTGGAAGGGCAATCCAGAAAGCTAGTGTAGTATCTGTTGCTGTTCTGTCCCACCTCTCTTGGAGTCACTGCTCTTCCCAGCACCAGGCTGTATCTTTTTCTGTAGCTGTATTGTATGAGTCTTTTGTCCTCATTTTGTCCCACCTCTCTTGGAGTCACTGCTCTTCCCAGCACCAGGCTGTATCTTTTTCTGTAGCTGTATTGTATGAGTCTTTTGTCCTCATTTAGTTGTCTGTCCTTTCTTCCCCACCCCCGTGTTGTTTTTTCTCTCATTGCTCCAGTCTTTCCCTTTGTGTATGGTTTCCCATGTTCCCCCTCTCCCTGTGGCTTGTGTAACCTTGATCTCCATTATTGCACAGTTGCTTGGTGCGCTGTCTTCTAGCAGTACGCCTGTTTCCCTCTTGTTTGATCCCTTTTGAGAACTACCCCTTACTTAGTCCCTTTACATATTGTTTCCTTTCCTTAACCCCTCTAGCCATAGGTCTGTTCCTGTCTTGTGATATGTCTGGTTTCCCATGACATGTTTAGTCAGTCAGTTTATTGCTTGTTCCTCTTCTTTTCTCTCTTGGTCCTTGTTTTAGATTTGGGTCCTTGGGTTTCTGCTTAGTTCTCCCCTGTTTCTGTCTTGCCTAATCTCTCTTGCCCTGCTTCTGAATCACTTGGGGTTCCTGTGGCCTTGTTCCTGCCTCCTCCCTTGGTCTCTGGACTTGGGAGGTTCCTAATGATGATCTCAGCCACATCATAAAAGCTCAGCCATCACTAGATCCTGAGGAAATGTTCCCCAAGAAAGGGGGCCAGAACATCAGCAGCAAGGTAACAGCAACAGATGTTTGACCAGCTTCCTGTGGATCCCAGCCTTCCTTATTGGCTGGGGCCAATAGGGAGCTGGTGAGCGTGGCGACACCCAGGGCAAGAGATGAAAAACAGCACACAAGGAAAAATCTCAAGCAAATGGTCCACATGGTGGCGCTGGGGAAAGGGAACTGCCAGCCAGCCCCAGAGGCCAAGGGTTCATGCTGATTGTGACCTCTGTCACAAGTCTGGAATATGCTGTGGGCTTCCCTATGGTTCATCTTTGTACCAGCTAGTGAATAAAGCAGGACACCATAACCAGCCTTTTGCAAACACATGCCAGTTTTGTCAATCTGAATTCTTGTTTGCCAGTACTCTAGGCAGGTATGTGGACATAGGCATAGACTTATCTTCACTGTGGTTCCCCATTGCTGCTCAAGGGGGAAAATGCAGTGAACATGGGTCCCTGGTATAAGCATAATAATTTATGGGTAGGTGAAGCTGGAGGCTTTTAGTGTCACTTATTTACACATGCTAAACTGGAAAAAATTGCACCTTTTCTAATCTGCACAATGGAGAGCTTTGTTGGGACAAACAAAAATTCCCTACTTTTGCTCATGATTTTGTACTGGTCTGAAGAAAGATGTGCTGGTTCAAGAAGTGTGTGGAGACCAGCTCTACAAGTCCAGAGCCACTGATATTGCGCCCTGTGCATTTCAATCGAATGACTGAGAGATGAGAGTTTACATGATGAGGGAAGATTAATTTACTGTTTTTGTGAGGTAGACCGCCCTTGATCACTTGGGAAGTCCTTTCAGACAAAGATTCTTGTCTTAAAATACCATGGAACAGCATGACTTTTAGATAAGGTTTTGGGCAACCTGCTCTTGGATTCCACCTTCACCTTGTGGACTTGAGCCTACTTGGTGAAATCGGCAGCAAAACATTAATGCCAGTGGTCCTTGAGCCTACTTGGTGAAATCAGCAGCAAAATGTTCAATAATGCCAGTGGTCCAAAATCAGGCCTGTGTTGTGTCCATACCCTAAAGCACCCTGAAAAATTGCCTCCAAGTACTTCAAGTAAAATTCTTCCTTTTAGTTGACATGTATTTATATTTTCAGTTGTCTGCAAAAGCAGAAGAGCTATTTTCTTCTCTGTTCTAGCATTTAGTTGGGATGGAAGCACTGCAGTACTTCAGGCCATGCCTAGATGAAGATTTGCAGAGAGACCATATACCCAGGGATCTATATCCACGGCATTTTCCCTGTTGCTGCTAATGGGGGGAAATGCGGTGAACACAGGTCCCTGACTCTACCTCTTGTATCTATAAGCAGCTGTTAGTGCTCTTGCACACAGCCCTGAGAGCAGACAAAAGGGTGTTTTAAAATGAGATGGTGTGTGCGTGTGAGATCACTGCATGGGGGAGTGCTTCAAAGGAGTCCCCACCCCACCCCACCAGCCACCCTGTCCATGCGCCGCCATCCCATCCCTGCAAAGGGAACTCTGTATTTTCCTGGAGTGCCCCATGCTTGGACTGGGTGGGTGTTGTGTGGGTCATAGAAGTGCACCCCCACGCACCCGTAATCAAACAAGACCTCCCTCACGTGGATGGTGAGTGTCTTGCATGGGGGTGTCTCATTTAAAAACACCTGCAAGTGTCTCACTTCAAATGTTAGTTTCAAACAGGTGAGCCTGTTGCTTGCATTTGTCAAAATTAAATAGGTTCACCACAGTGGAAACCCAGAAATGCAAGAAAACCCCCACCCACCCACCCCTTTTGGTCTGTTAAAAGATAATGGTTGGTCGACATGTGGAACAACTGGTCCCAACATAATGGTTCTTGTAAGAGATCACACTGTATTTTAGCACACAAGCAAACTGTCTTGCCATAAACACAGTCTGGTAGGGTCCTTGATCTTACAAGTGACAAGGGGAAACTGTAGGTATTCTGGTGGGTTTCTAGAATAGCATCGCTGTTTGTAGTTCAGTATTTATTGTGGTGCCACTTATGGTCCTCATTGCTAGAAAGCAGGCCAATACAAACTGCTACTTCAGAGACAGGTTGTTTTACAGGGTACATTTTTAATCAGGCCATCAGATTATTATTATTATTTATTATTAACAAACATTTATATAGTGCCAGCAGTGTACCTGGCACTTTACAAAGTAATAAAATAGACACGGTCCCTGCCCCTAGGGCTTAAAATCTGAGAGACAGGAGCTGGGGGAGAGACATAGGAAGGGGAACAGAGGGAGAGACAAGGGGTCTAACATTCATGAAGATGCGAGGTCTCAAGTGCACGTACTTGGCTTGGTTACGATGAGAATGACAGCAGGCAGGTCCATGTGGCAGATGAACTGATGTCTAATGACTTTCATGTTAGGCTTCCCTAGGGAACAGACCATCCACTGTAGTTTCTCTGCACGGCTGTTAAGAACAGAATTACTGGACCTTTCTAAACATGGCATGATGGGGAACAGTCAACATGGATTTAGGAAAGGGAAGTTGTGCCTCACTAATCTATTGGAATTTTTTTGAGGGTGTAAATAATGTGGATAAGGGTTAGCTGGTCGATATAGCATATCGGGATTTTCAGAAGGCATTTGATAAGGTTCCTCACGAGAGACTCTTGAGGAAATTAAATAGTCATGGGATAGGAGGCAGTGTCCTATCATGGATCAGTAACTGGTTAAAGGATAGGAATCAAATAGTAGGACTAAATGTTCAGTTTTCACGATGGGGAGAAGTAAATAGTGGAGTGCCCCAGGCATCTGTATTGGGATTGGTGGTGGTTTAATATGTTTATTGATGATCTGGAAAAGGGAGTAAAAAGTGAAGTAATCAAAGCTGACAAGTTATTCAAGATTAGTTAAAACCCCAGCAGACTGAAGAATTGCAGGAGGATCTTGTGAGACTGGGTGACTGGGCATCTAAATAATACTAATTATTAATATTCTTTATTTTTATACAGCGCCCCCCCCCCCCACAATTTCACTCGTAGCGCTTTACATATAACAAAACTTTTAATCCTCACAACAACCCTGTGAGGTAGGTTAGGCTGAGAGAAAATTGTGATGGTTCCAGGGTCACCCAGTGAGTTTCTGGCTAAAGCAAGACTTGAACCAGGGTTCACCCCTACCTACCAGTCCAAATACTGCACACGTAGCCATTTCATTTTTTAATTGTAGAAAAAACTTGTAACCCACACCCTCTTGCACATTGGCAACCCGGGGTGGTGTACAACATACACATAACAATAAAATATAACTATAAAATCATTAAAACACAATATATCATATATATAAATAAATAAAATGGGCACATAATATCAAATCTATAATTGTGGCTTAAAAAATAAATAAATACCCCACCCTACCCACCTCTTCCTCGAAGGCCCGGCAGAACAACCAGGTCTTACAACACTGTCATGGGGACAAGGGAGAAACACAGACATTTGGGGTAATGAGACACACAAGTTGGGGTACTGGGGGTAAATATGACTAAGAGAGTGTGAGCCTTACCCCCTCGCTTAACTGGCTTGGCAGGGGAGAGGGACAGAAAAACTGTTATCCGGGAGAACGGGCAATTTGTCACGAAAGTAACGGCCAGCTGGGGGATGTCAACCCATCTACAGGGACATCGAAATAACAATAGACAAGCAGGAGGAAGTGACCCACGCCCCCTGCAAACAGGAAAAGAAGAGACCAGATCTCTAGAGACTTTAGGACACTTCCATCTTGGCCTTCAAGGAGCCAGCAGCTTGCAAGAGAAGCTGCCTACCTATGGACTAAAGACTTTCCGATTCACTAAGGAATTGTGCCCGGCTTAAACCTCAAGGCCGCAAAAGACTCTGTTGGACCCGAATTGTGCCTTAGGGTAAGGGAACAGTTAGGGAATATCAGTATATCGTAGAATGCGTGTACTTTATGTTTGATTGATTTATTGATTTGCATTATCTGATCAACAGCCTCGTACTTGTATGTACTCAATATGTTTTATAATCAAGCCTAGCATGCTTGTGTATTTATTTGGTCCTGGGGGATTCATTAAGGGGGCACTCTATCTAGGTGAGAGCCTAGATGAACCTTTTTCACATAAGACAACCCCACTGCGAAGTCTTCCAAGTCATGGGTGGCCAGAGAACGTTCTCTGAGTTACGGCTGGGCCGGGAGATCAAGGGGAGGTGAATCTGGAGGTGTGGACCTCCGAAAACTACCTGATTGCGGTGAGGGTTTCTGATCACGTGGGAACCCACGTGGGTACAGGCAACTGGGTTGCGGCTGGCCTGGTGGGCATTCGGGGGACAGCCCAGAAAGAGAGGGGACCCCCAACCTTGTGACAAACAGCTACGGAAAGAGGGGAGATCTGGGGAGAGGCAGGCCTCCGACGGGAGAGATGTCCACAGAAAGGGATAGAGAATAAAACCTAAAAATATCATAATGCCTCTATATAAATTTGTGGTGCAAGTGCACCTTGAATATTGTGTGCAGTTCTGGTCACTCTATTTCAAAAAAGATATAGTAGAACTAGAAAAAGTGCAGAGAAGACAACAAAAATGATAAAGTGTATGAAATGGCTACATTACAAAAAAGGCTTGATAGGCTAGGGCTCTTCAGCTTGGAGAAGAGATGACTGAGTCGGGATATGATAGAAGTTCATAAAATCATGAGTGGTGTGGAATGATTAAATAGGGAATGGTTATTTACCCTCTCAAATAGTACTAGAATGAGGGGATGCTCCATGAAGGAGGAACCTCCTTCTCACTGGCCTCCTCCGCTCTCACCTTTTCCCCCTTATCTGTGTCCAAATCTCTGCTGCCAGGGTCATCCACCTCGCCCGTCACTTCGACCAGGTGCAGCCCCTCCTCTCCGGCTCCCCATTTCTGAACGAATCCTGCACTAGCTCCTAGTCTTCACCTATAAAGCTCTTCACAACCTTGCTGCCCCCCCTACCTCTGCGCTGATTTCTCTCTGTACTCTCCAGTGCGTGAACTCTGGTCCTCCTCTGTCCCCTCTCTTGCCCTCCCACGCCTCCCCTGCTCCCCTAACTGCCTTCGTCCCTTCTCCCTAGCTGCCTCCCACACCTGGAACTCCCTGCTCACATCCACCTCACCCCTTCCCTTCGTACCTTCAAATCCCTCAAGACCCACCTCTTCTGTTCTGCCCTCCCCGACTCCTTGCTCCCCTCACCTAACTCCTGCTGATACCCTCCATTCAGTACAATCTGTTTCCTGAGGTCTGTGTACTCATATCCTC
>QEPC01013938.1:4169116-4210932 GCA_003113815.1 Sphenodon punctatus
CCCCCCCATCTCTCAGATTGTAGGCCTTACGGCAGGGACCGTGTCTATTGCATTACTTTGTAAAGCACCAGGTACATTGCTGATGCTATATAAATGCTTGCTAATAATAATAATTAATAATAATCTAACTGGTAGCAGATTTAAAACAAAGACAATATTTTTTTTTTACTCAACGTACAATTATTTTGTGGAATTTGTTGCCAGAGGATGTGGTCAAGGCCAGTAGTATAGCTGGGTTTTAAAAAGGACTGGCTACGTTCTTGGAGAGTAGATTCATTAAGGGCTATTAGCCAAGTAGGTTTAGGGGGATGTAACTTCTTTCTTTTTGGGAGCTGGGAGTGAACTACAGCGAATGGCTTGCCCGTTGGACCTGTTGGGTACTTCTCCCAAGAGACCGAGATTGGCCACTGCTGGAGACAGGATGCTGGGCTCGATGGACAATTGGTCTGACCCAGTATGGCACTACTTACGTTGTTATGATCATTGGCGTACAGCCTAATTTTAATATAGTAATCAATGGGTGTTTTTACACACACATTTCTCCTGCATGTTTGCTGTTACATCCTGAACTTTGTGTGTCTAAATCACTCACCCAGATCTTAAACATCCAGCTCTTTGAACTTCTGCGTAGAACTTCTCCCAGAACCTTTGGATGTAAAACGTTCTCCTGGTAAACTGCTTTGCTCCAGGCAGCTGTGGTCACATGGCAGCTTGTCACATCTACAGCTGCGGCTACTTTAGGCTGCCTCAGGGCAGTGTTTGTGTGAAGAATGCATCCAGAAACTGCCTCAGGGCGGTATGTGTGTGAAAAATGCATCTGGAACTTACTTGTGGATTTGTAAACCCAGAAGACTGAAAAATCTGGAACTTTAAGGTGTGTGTAAAAACGCCGATTGTCAGGACAAAGAGGAATGAACTAGAACTTTAGATCCAGGTTCTGTAGACATTTTCGTAGCTCTGATTTGAATTTCTAGATCTGAGATAACTCTTGCATTGTTTGGTTCTAGGTCAGATCTGAAATGAAAACCAGCCTGCATCAGAGGCTGCCTGTATCGGAGAGATTTTAGTCCAAAACTGTTCCTCTTCCCTCAGGCAGGAATTGGATGCTTTCCATTCTGTACCAGTAAACTTTCCCACAGGCAGGACACATCGTAGTCCAAACCAGTAACCTTTCTCTTAAGCAGGATGCGTCTCATCGCATCCCATTTCCAAACAACACAACTCCTCAACTTCATGACTACATCCCTGCCTCTCCAAGAGACTCTTATAGTTCCCTCCCTTGTCCATCTGCCTCTTGGGGTAGAGACTTGTCTCTCATCATGACTGTTCATTCAGTGTCAGGCATATTGCTGGAGCTATAACAATTACGATTGAATAATATTTTGACCCAGTCTCTAAACTGAAATTGATTTTGTGTGGTTCCCTTACTTGAAGATATTGGAAATCCGTAAGATCCATTACCTAGCAAGAATCCTGCTCCTTGGGGCCCAACATTTTGCAAGAAGACTTTGGTTTAGAAAACTACCTTTAAAAAAAAGAGCTGCTGTTCTTCTTTTCTCCAAGAGATCTGTTTTCTCGGAGAGGTCTGAATCCATCCAGTTTTCCAAAGCAGCAATTTTAAAAAGGTGGGGACTAATAAATGAACTAGCTGCTTTTCAATGTGTTTCCAATTAGTCCAATTTCCAGGTAATTTACTTTGCTTCAGTCTACGTCTGCTGCTACATTTACCTCTGCCCAGCTGTACAGGAGCTGTACTGCTCCTTTGTTATCCTGGTTATTCTGTGTTTTCCCTTCCAGTCTTCCTTCTGTTCTTCTCTGTCCCCTCAACTCCTCCTCACTCAACTTTACTTACCCCTTCATAACCCCCCAGTCCTGCTCCAACCCAACTTCTCCCCACGCAGCCCTTTCACCCCACCTCTCATCCTCCTACCCTGTCCCTCATTCCCATCATCACCTCCCCTCTCCTAACCTCATTCCCATACTCTGTCTAGTGTCTACCCCCTAACCAGCTCCCCTTTTCCTGTTCCGTTTGGAATTGCTGCTCCTCCATCAAAAAATCAGCTTTTATTCATGATCTCTTTCTCTCACTCCCGTCAGCTTCTTGCCCTTACTGAGACCTGGATTCTTTCATGTGACAGTGCAGTTCTCGCTGCCCTCTCCTTCAGAGGCTGGTCCTTCACCCACTCACCCTGCCCTGAGGGTAGTGGTGGTGTGTGTGGGTGGGCTTCCTTCTCTCAAAATCCTGCCAGTTCCAGCCTCTCTCTCTCTCCTCCGACCTCTCTCTTTCTCTACCTTTGAGGCTCACTCTGTATCCACTCCATCTCTGTGTTGCTGTTATCTACCGCCCCCTTGGTCCACTCTCATTCTTTCTGTCCATTTTTTGACTCGTAGCTCACTTTTTTCCTTCTCTGACAACATTCTCACCCTCATCCTTGGGGACTTCAACATCCATACTGTTATCTCCTCCCATCCTACTACCTCTCGCTTACCTTTTCTTTCAACCTCCATCTGTGGACCCCCTGCCCTATACGCTGGGCATTTTACACACACCTTAAAGTGCTGGTCTTTCAATCTTCTGGGTTTACAAATCCACAAGTAAGTTCCAGATGTATTCTTCATACACACACTGCCCTGAGGCAGCCTAAAGTAGCCACAGCTGTAGACGTGAGGGGCTGCTATGGAAACCAAGTGACCACAGCTGCCTGGAGCAAAGCAATTTACCAGGAGAACCTTCTACACACAAAAGTTCTGGGAGAAGTTCTACACAGAAGTTCAAAGAGCCAGATGTTTAAGATCTGGGTGAGTGATTTTTAGATACACAGAGAGCTCAGGATGTAACAGCAAACATGCAGAAGAAATGTGTGTGTAAGAACACCCACTCCCTCAACCTTGTCTTCTCTAAAAACTGCTCTGTCTCCGACCTCTCTCTTGACTCCCTCCCCATCTCTGACCACCATTTTGCCACATTCCGTATCTCCCACTCCTGTCCCTGCCTCCCATCACCCCTCCTTCCATGACTTTCAATCCATTAATCCCTTGAACTTTGCTTTCTCTCTTTCCCCCCCTTCTGTCTCACTTCGGCTCCTGCACTCGTGCTGCTGAGTACAGCCTCCGCCTCTGGCGGAATCTCAGTGCCATGCTGACTTTTTTTTACTTTAAGTTCTCCCTCTCTTCCCTCAGCTCTGCCATCTCCCTCACTAAACAGCACTACTTTGCCACCCTCATTGAATCCTATTCTCATGACCCCATTGCCTGTTCTCAACCTTTAATTCCCTTAAGCCCCCCTGTCCTCCACCCCATCTTCCCTCACTGCTCAGGATCTCGCCTCATTTTTCACTAACAAGATAGATAAGAACATAAGTAGTGCCATACTGAGTCAGACCAATGGTCCATCAAGCCCAGCATCCTGCCCTCCGACAGTGACCAATCTCGATCGCATGGGAGAAGAACCAACAGTCACAATGGGCAATCCATTCCCTGTTTGTTCACTCTCAGCTCCAGAAAGTAAGAAATTAATTCTGTAAGCTACTTGGTTAATAGCCATTAATGTACGTACTCTCCAAGAACTTATCAAGTCCCTCTTTTACACCCAGCTATGTAATGGCCTTGACAATGTCCTCTGGCAACAATTCTATAAGTTAATTATGCGTCGAGTGGAAAAAGCACTTCCTTTGATTTGTTTTAAATCTGCTGGCAGCAAGTTTCATGGAGTGTCCCCTAGTTCTAGTACTATTTGAGAGGGTAAATAACCTTTCCCTTTCTACTCGTTCCACGTCACTCAAGATTTTATAAACCTCTATCATGTCCCTTCTCAGTCTTCTCTTCTCTAAGCTGAAGAGACCCAGCTTGTCAAATACGGGAACCCTTCCATGCCCTTGATCATATTTGTTGCCCTTCTCTGTACCTTTTCTAGTTCAGCTATGTCTTTTTTGAGATGGGGCGACCAGAACTGCACACAATATTCCAGGTGTGGTCACACCATTGATTTGTATAGAGGCATTATGACATCCTCAGTTTTATTCTCTATCCCTTTGTGAATAACTCCTAACTTCCTGTTAGCTTTTTTGACTGCTGCTGTGGGTTGAGGGTTTCAGTGTATTGTCCACAAGCACTCCCAGATCCTTTTCCTGAATGGTAACTCCTAGCTTAGTACCCAGCATTGTGCACTCATAGTTTGGGTTATTTTTCCCTATGTGCATCACTTTTCACTTGTCCACGTTAAATCTCATCTGCCACGTAGATGCCCAGGCACCCAGTCTTGTAAGTTCCTGTTGCAGTCTTCACGGTCTGCTCATGATTTAACTACCTTGCATAACTTGGTGTCATCTGCAAATTTGATCACCTCACTCTTAACGCCCTTTCCCAGATCATTAATGAATACATTAAACAGCACGGGTCCCAATACAGATCCCTGGGGCACACCACTTTTTACATCTCTCCATTGTGAAAACTGATCATTTAGTCCTACCCTTTGCTTCCTATCCTTTAACCAGTTACCGATCCATAGATAAACTCCGCCTTGATACTGCTTCCCACTGCTCTCCATTCCGTTTGCGTCCCCTTCCCGCCCTCCTGTCCTCCTTCCCTTAGCCCCCCTTGAGGAAATCACCTCCCTGCTCTCCACTTCCAACCCTTCCACTTGTCCCCTTGCCTCTATCCCTTCTTTTCTCCTGGCCTCTATCGCACGCACTGTCTCCCCATCCCTCCTGCACATAATCAATCTCTCCCTCTCTACTGGCTCCTTTCCCTCTGCCTTCAAACATGCTACTGTTTCTTCTATCCTCAAGAAGCCTACCATTGATCCTTCCAGTCCCTCTAATTACCATCCCATCTCTCTCTCCTCCCTTTTGTCTCTAAGCTCCTGGAATGTTCTGTGTACACCCGTTGCCTTGACTTCCTCCCCACCAAATCCTCCCTTGACCCTCTCCAATCTGACTTCCAACCCCTCCACTCTACTGAGACCGCTCTTGCTAAAATAACTGGTGACCTTCTCTTAGCAAAATCCAATCGCCTCTACTCCATCCTTGTCCTCCTCGAGCTCTGCTACTTTTGACACTGTCGACCACTCTCTTACTTGACTCTCTCCACTCCCTTGGTTTCTGTGACTTAGTCCTCAACTGTTTCTCTTCCTATGGTCAGTCCTTCAATGCGTCTCTTGCTGGTGCCTCCTCTAGTTCTTTCCCCCTCTCTGTTGGAATTCCCCAAGGCTCCGTCCTTGGCCCTCTCCTCTCCTCTCTATACACTCTGTCCCTAGGCAAACTCATTGAATCTCATGGCTTCCAGTACCACCTGTATGCTGATGATACCTAACTCTATCTCTCCACTCTCACCCCCCCTCTCCCTCTATCCAATCTTGCCTCACTAACTGCCTCTTGGACATTTCTACCTGGATGTCTCATCGTCAACTCAAACTTAACATGTCTAAAACCAAACTCCTCATCTCTCCCCCCCACAATCCTTCCCCCCTCTCTCTCTCTCTTCTTTGTCTTCGTTGATGGGATCAACATCCAGCCTGTACCTCAGGCACGTAGCCTAGGGTTCAACTTTGACTCCTCCCTCTCCTTTAAACCTCACCTCAACTCTGTTGCCAAATCCTGTTGCTTTCTCTGTACAACATTGCTAAGATCTGTCCTTGCCTTGCTGTTTCTCCATGTCCATGCCCTGGTCATCTCTTGCCTCGACTATTGCAACCTCCTTCTCACTGGCCTTCCTCGATCTCACCTTGCTCCTCTCATTTCTGTTCATAACCCTGCTGCCAAGGTCATCCACCTTGCCTGATTCTTTGACCGCGTACAGCTCCTCCTCCTCTCTCCACTGGCTCCCTCTTCCTGGACGCATTCTGTACAAACTCCTGTTTTTTACCTACATGGCTCTTCATGGCCTTGCTCCCCCTTGTCTCTCAGTACTCATTTCCTGCTACAGTCCTGTCCGGGAGCTTGCTCCTCCTCTGCCACCACCCTCGCCTGTTCATAGCTCTCCTGCTCCTCAAAACGCATCTGCCCCTTTTCCCTGGCAGCCCCCATGCCTGGAACTCCCTCCTTGAACACATTCGCTTGGCTTCCTCTCTCCAAATCTTCAAATCCCTCCTCAAAACCCACCTCTTCTGTCAAGATTTCCCCGGCTCCTTGTTCCCCTTGCTGACTTACCTTGAATTATCATCTCTTGTGTAATATTAAATGAGTAACTACACCTTTGTAACTAAGCCAAGCACATGCACCTGAGACCTCATGAGTTCATGTATGTATCCTTGTCTCTTCCACTGTTTCCCCCCCACCCTTGTGTCTCTCAGATTGTAAGCCTGCTAGGGTAGGGACTGTGGGCGAATTCACACGTGCAGCAATTAAAAAAAATTCGGTTCTCAATAGTTCGCTGTTAACAAACCCTGTTGCATTCACATGCATGCCATACCGGTTTTAACTACAGCGAAATAATGCATTCAGACCTTCTTGTAGTGTGCGCTTACCCGGCTGCTCAGTGTGGTTCAGTTACAGGAAGTGGCCTGTGGGGAGCCAGAAGGTTGCTGCCTTGTAAACAACATTCTTTGAGATGGCTCTGAACATTCTCACAACACACAACCTTCCAGCCCGCATGGATTTTTTTTTCTTGTATGTCTAGAAAGGGTTGGAAGGAATGGTCATTCTGAAGGGGAGAGTGCTTTTTATACTAGAGAAGCTTGAGACCATCATGTGGTCTATTATTTGAATAGGGTGAACATGCACAACCCAGTTGTGAGAATGTTTGGAGCCAACTCAAAGAAGGTTGTTTACAAGGCAGCAACCTTCTGCTTTATCTCCCAGTTCGATCGGAGTGCCGGTGTCCCGCTGCTGCTACTGCTGCAGAGCTACTAGGAGGCAGAGGCAGAGGCAGATGATGGAAGGGGATGGGGAGCATGGAGGGGAGGCAGAAGAAATTTTGGAGGGAGAAGCTGGCTGCAGCCTGCCCACAGCGAGGCAAGTGCGGGGCCCCAGCTGGTCTCACTGCTTCCGGTAGGGGCAGGAGTAAAACAGCGCACTTGGAAGCACGGTTGCATTCACATGCAGAAAATATTTCGCACCAGTTAAAACCACTACGATGTTGCTTTCACACTGCTGTAAAGTGCGGATTTATTGAAACCGGACACCAAAAAGGTAGGTTTGAGTAGCTTTGACATTCGGATTTCTTTAGTGCGATATTGACCACAATAATTCGCATTAGGGACTTCAGATGTGCATGATACATTTGAATTATGATTTAATTAAAATAAAACGGAACGTCTGAAAGATCCCTTACTCTCTTACAGTTGTAAAGTGCCAGGTACATTGCTGGCGCTACATAAATGCTTAATAATAATTAATAGTCAGCCTCTCAAGGACATAGATACTTCCTTGCAGAGGCTACTAGCACTAGGAAGAGCAGCCCGCTTTTCTATTAGTCAGCACAATTTGACTTTATGATAAAAGAGATTCTTATTAATGGCACAACTTTCTGTCCAACCTATGTGCTTTTCTGCTTTACTTTTCTTGCAGGCTGTTCTCTCGGTGTGTGAGCTTGGGAATAGAGTCCAGCTAACTACCGTCTGGTCTTTCATTTGGAAAAAAACTCACGTTGCCACAGGGTTTGCTTCTAGCTACTTGAAACCAGCTTGTGCAGAAACATACACCCGAGAGGGTCTGCAGAAGAACCCCAATGTGTTCCTGTAGAGGTGTGTATTTTTGTTTTTCATCTCTGGGAAAATGGCTTGCGGCCAGCTCCGAACCAGACTGTTTTCCTGATGGTTTTCTCTGGTGCTTGTAAATAAGATTTTAACAGCCACCTAGTTAAGGATCAGGGGAATGGTGACATTCCCCTGATTTAATGAGCAACAGAAATTAGGCTGCTTCAGACGTCACAAACTTTTGTTGCAGAAAAAATAGTTAAGAAACAAAAACAACCCCCCCCCCAAAAAAACCACATCATGTAAATTAATGTACAGCAGTCATAAAGGAGAAGCTCTGATTGTCCAGTGAATTAGAGCCCTGAGGTCTTCCACTTGGCCTGTACTAATAGGAAGAAAGGGAATTTTAAAGTTGGTTTTACTCTGGTTTGGGGCATATTTAAGTGTTGGAGCATGGCCAGGAAACTTGCAGCATGGGATCCGGTAGTCACCTTCTTTATTATGTATCTAAAAGGCTTAAAGTGGTTTTCACTCCAAGTAGCTTCAAAACACCATACATAAATGTTTGAGGGAGCACAAAATCAAGTTAATCGTGAAAATAAAGTCCACTTGCAAATGAGACAGGAACCCTGAATTAGATGGGGTCTGGACAGCATTTGCTGACCTTGCTGATTGTTCTATCTGCCGCTGTCTGGGTATGACAGATTAATATCTTCTTGGTTGATAAATCAACCTTTGTGTAGGCAACACCTGTCTATCACAGGGTATTTTCAGATGTTACAAGATCACGCTCAACCACAGTGAACCACGGTCAATCCCGCAGCGGGGCCAAAGCGCCCTTAACGTCTGTTCGGCGGCCGCCAGATGTTCACTACGGTCAATACCCACATGGGGTCAATTTCAACCACGCTTCCGGAGCTCCCCGCCAGACAATCCCCAAAAGCGTGGTCAAAGAGATTCCCACCGGGAAACAACAAAAAGTAACGTCTGGATGGCAATCACCGGCTGGAATCAAACAAAATAATTCCCAGCTGGGGACAAAGCATGCAACGGCGCTGCCAGGCAACCAGCAACAACAAAGGCACCGGAGGGAGATTTAAAGGGCAATTGCAGTAGGCAAACGTGGCGGGATGGAGCGAGGAGGGAGGCGGAGAAGAGCAGTGGGAGAGAGAGCGAGGGAGGAGGAGGAGGAGGCAGTGGCAGTGGTGGAGGAAGTGCAGGTGGAGGAGGGGCCCTGCCTGCCCAGGGCCCCATGCCAGGCCCCTCAGCGCCCCCCCAACTGCCCCAGCCGCCTCCACAGCGCAGGGGCCACGTATCAGCCTCCCAGTTCCCCCAGCTCCCTGGAGGGTGCAGCTGCTCAGGGGGCCCCCCCGGGTCCCGGGCCCTCCCTCTCCCCAACCACTGGCCATCCCGCCAGCCCACGAGGCATCCCAGGACACTGCTGGGGACATGGACAGCGGGGGGGACGCGAGCTCCCAGAGCTCCATGGCGACTGCCGGGCGCTCATGGGGGCGTCCCCAGAAGCGTGGGGGGAGGGGGAGATGGGGGGGGATAGGGAGGGAGGGCGGTCTGAGGGGGGGACTATGGGGGGCCGGCGGGGGTGGAGNAGAGTGCTTTTTATACTAGAGAAGCTTGAGACCATCATGTGGTCTATTATTTGAATAGGGTGAACATGCACAACCCAGTTGTGAGAATGTTTGGAGCCAACTCAAAGAAGGTTGTTTACAAGGCAGCAACCTTCTGCTTTATCTCCCAGTTCGATCGGAGTGCCGGTGTCCCGCTGCTGCTACTGCTGCAGAGCTACTAGGAGGCAGAGGCAGAGGCAGATGATGGAAGGGGATGGGGAGCATGGAGGGGAGGCAGAAGAAATTTTGGAGGGAGAAGCTGGCTGCAGCCTGCCCCCAGCGAGGCAAGTGTGGGGCCTTAGCTGGTCTCACTGCTTCTGTTAGGGGCAGGAGTAAAACAGCGCACTTGAAAGCACGGTTGCATTCACATGCAGAAAATATTTAGCACCAGTTAAAACCACTACGATGTTGCTTTCACACTGCTGTAAAGTGCGGATTTATTGAAACCGGACACCAAAAAGGTAGGTTTGAGTAGCTTTGACATTCGGATTTCTTTAGTGCGATATTGACCACAATAATTCGCATTAGGGACTTCAGATGTGCATGATACATTTGAATTATGATTTAATTAAAATAAAACGGAACGTCTGAAAGATCCCTTACTCTCTTACAGTTGTAAAGTGCCAGGTACATTGCTGGCGCTACATAAATGCTTAATAATAATTAATAGTCAGCCTCTCAAGGACATAGATACTTCCTTGCAGAGGCTACTAGCACTAGGAAGAGCAGCCCGCTTTTCTATTAGTCAGCACAATTTGACTTTATGATAAAAGAGATTCTTATTAATGGCACAACTTTCTGTCCAACCTATGTGCTTTTCTGCTTTACTTTTCTTGCAGGCTGTTCTCTCGGTGTGTGAGCTTGGGAATAGAGTCCAGCTAACTACCGTCTGGTCTTTCATTTGGAAAAAAACTCACGTTGCCACAGGGTTTGCTTCTAGCTACTTGAAACCAGCTTGTGCAGAAACATACACCCGAGAGGGTCTGCAGAAGAACCCCAATGTGTTCCTGGAGAGGTGTGTATTTTTGTTTTTCATCTCTGGGAAAATGGCTTGCGGCCAGCTCCGAACCAGACTGTTTTCCTGATGGTTTTCTCTGGTGCTTGTAAATAAGATTTTAACAGCCACCTAGTTAAGGATCAGGGGAATGGTGACATTCCCCTGATTTAATGAGCAACAGAAATTAGGCTGCTTCAGACGTCACAAACTTTTGTTGCAGAAAAAATAGTTAAGAAACAAAAACAACCCCCCCCCCCAAAAAAACCACATCATGTAAATTAATGTACAGCAGTCATAAAGGAGAAGCTCTGATTGTCCAGTGAATTAGAGCCCTGAGGTCTTCCACTTGGCCTGTACTAATAGGAAGAAAGGGAATTTTAAAGTTGGTTTTACTCTGGTTGGGGGCATATTTAAGTGTTGGAGCATGGCCAGGAAACTTGCAGCATGGGATCCGGTAGTCACCTTCTTTATTATGTATCTAAAAGGCTTAAAGTGGTTTTCACTCCAAGTAGCTTCAAAACACCATACATAAATGTTTGAGGGAGCACAAAATCAAGTTAATCGTGAAAATAAAGTCCACTTGCAAATGAGACAGGAACCCTGAATTAGATGGGGTCTGGACAGCATTTGCTGACCTTGCTGATTGTTCTATCTGCCGCTGTCTGGGTATGACAGATTAATATCTTCTTGGTTGATAAATCAACCTTTGTGTAGGCAACACCTGTCTATCACAGGGTATTTTCAGATGTTACAAGATCACGCTCAACCACAGTGAACCACGGTCAATCCCGCAGCGGGGCCAAAGCGCCCTTAACGTCTGTTCGGCGGCCGCCAGATGTTCACTACGGTCAATACCCACATGGGGTCAATTTCAACCACGCTTCCGGAGCTCCCCGCCAGACAATCCCCAAAAGCGTGGTCAAAGAGATTCCCACCGGGAAACAACAAAAAGTAACGTCTGGATGGCAATCACCGGCTGGAATCAAACAAAATAATTCCCAGCTGGGGACAAAGCATGCAACGGCGCTGCCAGGCAACCAGCAACAACAAAGGCACCGGAGGGAGATTTAAAGGGCAATTGCAGTAGGCAAACGTGGCGGGATGGAGCGAGGAGGGAGGCGGAGAAGAGCAGTGGGAGAGAGAGCGAGGGAGGAGGAGGAGGAGGCAGTGGTGGAGGAAGTGCAGGTGGAGGAGGGGCCCTGCCTGCCCAGGGCCCCATGCCAGGCCCCTCAGCGCCCCCCCAACTGCCCCAGCCGCCTCCACAGCGCAGGGGCCGCGTATCCGCCTCCCAGTTCCCCCAGCTCCCTGGAGGGTGCAGCTGCTCAGGGGGCCCCCCCGGGTCCCGGGCCCTCCCTCTCCCCAACCACTGGCCATCCCGCCAGCCCACGAGGCATCCCAGGACACTGCTGGGGACATGGACAGCGGGGGGGACGCGAGCTCCCAGAGCTCCATGGCGACTGCCGGGCGCTCATGGGGGCGTCCCCAGAAGCGTGGGGGGAGGGGGAGATGGGGGGGGATAGGGAGGGAGGGCGGTCTGAGGGGGGGACTATGGGGGGCCGGCGGGGGTGGAGGGGGGAATGGGTGCACCTGTAAATAGGGGGTGAAATAAAAGCATGTGCCACAGTGCTGCGTCCTGCGACCGTTTATGGCTGACAGGGGTGTGGGTTGGGGTTGGAGCCTGTGTGGGGGCTGGCCCTGGGATCCCCCGGGAGCACCACAGGGGTGGACCTGGTGGTGATCGCCCTCACACCTCGGCCTCCCGGCTGATATGCCTCGCCAGGGCATCTCGGATGCGCTTGGCATAATGGTACTCCCTCGGGTTTTCAGTGTTCACATACAGACGCACGGGGCTGGGGGGGGCGGATGGACTCGGGGTATTCCAGGGCTGCCTCCTCGGTCTCGCACATGTTGTGCAGCACACAGCAGGCCCCGATCACCAGGGCCAAGGTCTCCACAGTGTAGTCCAGCCGCCAAGGTCTCCACAGTGTAGTCCAGCCGGCCTGTGAGGCTCCTCCAGCGCTGCTTGAGGGCCCCAAAGGCCCGCTACACCACGGTCCTGCTGGAACACAGGCGGGAATTGTACAGCGCCCCCACAGGGTTGCGGGCAACCGGGTAAACCTTCATTAGCCACCAGGTGAGGGAATAGGCTGGGTCACCCAGGATACAGGGGCCATCGGTACCCCCTCGATCCAGGTCATCCCCATGTCAGCAAAGTCCACCCGGAACATCCGGGCATAGAAGGGGGAGATGGTCATGATCCGGGTATCGTGACTGCGGCTGGAGTGTCCCATGAAGATGTCTATGAACTGGTCCCGGTGATCCACAACTGCCTGCAGCTGCAGCGAGTGATACCCATGACTGTTGATATACTCTGCGGCCTCCCCTGCGAAGGGGTGGAGGATCTCAATGTGGGTGCCGTCCACGGCGCCCATGCAGTTGGGGAAGCCTCCAGTCGCGAACCCGGCCAACACAGTCTCCTGGTCCACCAGCTGGATCGCTCTGTCCAGGAGCACGCTCTCCACGGCCTCACAGACATCCCGTAAGATACAGACAACGGTGCTCAGGCCGACCCCGAAGTGCTGGGAGATGGATCGGCAGGAATCGGGCGTTGCCAGGGCCCAGGGCCCAGACTCCAATGGCCACCTGCTGGACCATGGGGATGGGGGTCTGCATGGGGGTGTGCTGGCGCTCCAGCCAGGGCGTGAGGAGCTCAGCGAGCCACAGTAAGGTGGGCTTGTCCACCCTGAAGTGGGTCCTCCAGGCTGCCTCGTCCCATTGGGCCAGCACCCTGGCCCACCACCCCTGTGCCCGCTGGGCGACCCATATCCACCTGTCAATGGGCATAGCGAGCAGGGTGGCCCGGCGTGAGGCCTCCCTCCCCCATTGGAGGTGCCCGGCCGCTTCGTGGATCACCGCTGCCCATCTCCGGCCCCTGCTCACGGCCTGCTGGTCAGCCCCAGGCACCCTCTGAGCCCTGAGCTGGGCCAGGGCTTGCCTGCGGCCATGGTGGGCCCTGTGGGACCGTGAGGTGCTCCAGACCATGGAAACCCACAGGCGGGCGCCCAGGTGCACCTCTGTGGTATGGATGCGCAGCTGATTGGTGTGGGGCGATACCACTCGGCTGTGAGCGCGAGGTGCATCCAATAGGCTGTCGCCCTGTCCCGCTCCATGGTGTTGGCAGCCTCTAGGGTTGGGGGTGGGATGGCCAGTGCCCCGCCCCCAGCTTCCCGGGCCTCCCACAGTGGGGTGAGTGTCCCTGGGAGGTCTGTTGGGTGCACCTGCTGTCCTTGCATTGGGCCTGACGCACAGACTGGCGTGCGTGGCTGTGTGTTACTGTTGCAGCTGCATGCCTTCTGCCATCACACCCCCCTCCCTGTTTGCAACACCGTGTCCTTGCCGACCTGATTAGCGGTCCTGTCTGGGCGCTTGTTTCCTGCAGTTGTGCCGGGTCCGCACCCCATGCCTTGCTCTGTTGCTCTATATTGTTGCGGCCTGTGGCCGCCTAGCATGTCCTTGGGACCCCCTCGGCCCCCCCCGTCTCTGAGGGGAATGTGGGCCCCGCTGTCCGTGGTGATGTTCTCCCTGGCCGGCTGGACCATGGCTGGTTGTGCTTCCACCGGGCTCCCACTTCCCGGCCCCCATGGGGCCCCCTATAGCTGGACATTCCGTGAGACCATGGCCCTGTGTGACCTGTGGCATACCCCAGCCATCCAGCTGCTCCTGGGCTGCCTGGACAGCCAGTCAGGTGCTTATGCGAGCCTGAGCTCTGGGCTTTGCTACGTCGGCTATGAGGCTCTCGGGATTGCCGGCTGCATGCGGAGACGCTGGGGCTGGTTCCCTTTCCTGATGGGCGTATCCTGGAGATGAGGTGCTCTCATGTGGCCTGGGTGGCAGAGACCATGTCTGCCCTGTCTGTGTGCAGCCTGGCTGCCTACACGCTCTGCCTTGTGGAGGGGGGCCCTTCCTTGGCTGTGTCCTACTTTGGCTGTGTTCACAGGGCCCGTGGGTACCAGCGCTCTCATGGGGCGGTGTATCACCGACTGTTGGAGCTGGGTCAGCTTCTGTGGCCCCCTGCTGCTGACTGCTGTGTGTCTGAGCCTACCACAGCGGAGCTGTCAGCGCTGTCGGGCGTGTGGTCCCGTTCGGATGTGCAGTTGGGGCTGTCCATGCAGGATCCCTTTGAGGCCTACTACCTGATCGCCCACCACATGTCCTTGTTGGGGTACCACTGGGGCATGATCCATTGGCCTCACCTGGTTCACTGGGTGGAGCACCCAGCCCCTGACACCATCATGGCCCCCAGCAGCTGGCTGTGAGTCCTGGTGTGCCTCCCGCCCCCCGGTTGCCTGCCCCTCTGTGGGCTCCTGCCCCTGCCCGGGGGCCGGGTACTGCTTGCAGATCCCTCCCTGATGTCTCTGCCGTGTTGCTATGCTGCCTGCTTCCCGGGGTGCTGCTGTCCCTGCCTGTGACCCTGAGACGCCTCCGGGCCCCCCTGTCTGCCTCTGCACCCGGTGTTCCCCTCCGTGGTTGCCTTCCCTGGTGCCTGGGTCTGGTTCTCTGCATGGCCTCACCGACTCGCCTGTGTTCAGCTGACTGTTTTCACCTGCCAGCACTCCCTCCTGTGGCCCCATCCCCCCGCCTTGGGTGCCTGTGCAACCTCGGGGTTCAGGGGCCCCTGGATTGCCCCTCCCGGCTTCCTCAAGAGGGGGGGTCTGTGTCTTTGGACCTGCTGCGCTGCACCGGCTCTCCTGCCTGCCCTCCATCGTCCCCTCAGTGGGGTGTGGGGCCCGACTGTGCCTCCTGGACCATTCCCGGGCCACTCCCTGGTCCGTGTGGGCTCCCGCTGTGCCTTGGGCCCGAGCTCCTGGAATCCCCCGTTCCTGGACTGGCTGTGTTGCTGTGGGGGTGTCCGTGCAGGCTGTTCTGCTGTGGGGGTTGTGGTTGCCATTGCCTGTGTCCTGCCCTGCCCATGTGCCGTTTCCCCCCCACTCCCCTGTTCCGTTCCCCCCCCCCCCGGCACTGTGCCCGGTGTGCCCTGTGTGCTGTCCAGACGCCCGTGTCCCCCCTTCCCTTCCTTTCCCTTCTGTGTGTGTGTGTGTGCTGTGTGTTTCATTGTGCCCCCGTTGTCTGTGTGCCTGCTGTGTGTGGTACATGGCTGGCTCTTCTCCCTCTCCCCCCTCCCTTCCCGTTTCTCTTGTGTGGGCATTCCTTTTTGTGCCTTCTGGCTTCGTTTACCCTCCGGCAGCCATGTCTGTGTCCCAACCCTGCCCAGTAGCTTGTGGATGTATTGACCACGGCCGGGAATCGGCGGCACGTCTGTTGCACTGCCCCGGACCGTGATCTGGCAGCCCGATTCCCTGCCATGGTCCCGGTCACGTCTGTTCGGGGCTTTTTTTGACCATGGGGGGTGGTCGTTCAGTTCACCCCCACCGGGGATCCACTGTGGTGAATCGGGACCACGTAACGTCTGAAATCACCCATAGTCTATATATTTACCTGGTGAAATCTTACTGCTATTGAAGTCCATAACTGAACTTTTGTTACTAGCAAAGACATCTTCAGGAAGTCCACTTTGTCCTGGCCAATGACAGGTGGCCTCTGGATATGCCCTCCAGACAAGGGGCAATTAATGTTAGCAAGTGGTAGAAACCCATTGAGACAAAACTTTGATGGAATCCCTAACTCCACTTTTTTTTAAAAGAAGGGAGTGTAAAGACATTTGAATTTTACTTGTGAAATGAAAATATGAGGCTCAAGATTATTCCAGTTGCTTCAAACTATGGTGGTGGAGAGGAAGTAAGATCATCTCTAGGAGTGGTACTGTCTGAGGCTTGGCCAGTTATATTTTGCTTTCTTAGACCAAAATATTGTTGCGTGCGCTCTCTCTCTCTCTCTCTCTCTCTCTCTCTCTCTCTCTCTCTTATTTATATATGTATATATATATTTGAAATGGTCCTTGGCGCAGAAGATGAAATACCCTCTACCAATTGCAGGGAATGCAGCTGCACCAAGGAACCTTTCCTGCTTTTTGATTGGCTGGTGGAGCCAGTGCTCTGTGGGTCGATCTCCAGCTGATCTGCCCTTCCGCCCCATTGCACCTTTTTGCTGTTGTTTCCTGGGTTAGGGGTGTTGGGTGCCCGTGTCCACCCCCCGAGAGGAACGTTGCCCAGTGCTATTCCAGCTCATCACCCCTGAGAGCCGGACCAGCTGCAGACCGGGAGGAGTCTCGCTGCCGGGAGAACATAAAGAGCGCCGGGACGCCCGGCTGAGTCGAGCTCCAGCTGATCTGCCCTTCCGCCCCGTTGCACCTTTTTTCTGTTGTTTCCTGGGTTAGGGGTGTTGGGTGCCCGTGTCCACCCCTCAGCGCCTTAGGCGCTGGCCGGGCGCAGGAGCCTGATATTTTTCTTGGAGGTCCAGGAGGGAGGCTTGGACACTCTGCCCATCAAAGCTGTTCCCAGTTGGGCTTCTGTATGTGCCCCCTTTTTTCTATATCCTGTCTTTAGGCTTCGGTGTAATGACAAAGAGGGGTAAGAAATTGGGGGTTATTACTAGGGCTGGGGCCCGGGATAGACAGCTGAAGCTCAAGGACTGTTTGGCTACAGTACCAGCCCCCCCCTGGGGAGAAGCAAGATGGTTTCCCCCAGCAAATTCTGTGTACAGCTAGGGAAGGCGTTGATGCTGAGCGGGACCCTTTGGTAGCCGGTATGAGTTCTTTGATACCCCCTTTGCAACAAAATTCTTTGGGTTTGGAGGGAGGGACGCTTTGTGATGGGTCTAAGCCATCCATTCCACCTGGGCAAGCCCACCTGGACTCTTCGTTATTGTTGTGCGCCCAAGCTTTCAAGCAACAGGGAGAGAGGTGGTTAGCCCTGGCTGCTAAATCTCGGGGGGCCTCTCAGCCCCCGGCGGGTCTCCGGGTTTCTTCTACAGAGGATAGGATTTCCGCCCTCCAGGTTCAAATTAAAGAACTGGAGATCCAGTTCCCAGAATCCCTGACTGTAGAGGGGAAAAATTTACTGAGCCCTCAGCTAGTTGGGCAGGGGAACCAAGAGCCCCAGGATATGCAAGTTAAAGGTGTGTCCCCTATCCCAGACCAGGTTGGTGAGATCGGGGAAGTGTCAAAAGCACCTATTAGAGTCAATATAGGGAAGGGGGGAGCCTGTGGCATCCCCTCAGGTGGTTTATTCTTCTCATGCCCCATTGCATTGGGAGCCCATGAGGACCATGGTTCTTGTGGCCCTTTACAGGCAGAGGAGTTGGAGGATTAATCCTTAGTGGAGGATTAATCAATACCTCTATGGTCTTAACGACCACCTTGAGAAATAGTGTTCTCGACCCTCAGGTGGCTCAGGACCAGGCTTATAACAACCCCCAGCAGCTAGGAGGGGACACGGTACTAACATTAGCGTGATTGGAAAGGATCGACTCTAAATTGCTGATTATGCAGCAGCAGCTGACCAGGGTTTTGGACTATTTGAGTAACTCTAGAGGGAGCACCACTAGTTCAGGCTTGATAGGACTAGTTCCGACGCATGCAACAAGCCATCCCCCAGAGTTAGTTAATAATTTACCAGCCACTAAGTCTAAAGCAGATTGCCAACTTATCCCTATTTCTAATGCTTTGGCCTTTATCATTTACCCCGTTTGGTTCATTTCCTCCTTGGGGCTCGAAGTTTTGGATCGCCCGTCATATTTCTTATATATTGGGTAGAACTTTTTTGCCCTCCCAAATCACTCGTTTTTATTTTTTGCCTGATAGGGGCGGTGCAATAGGGATTATAATTTATTTTTGCTCATCGGTTATAGTGGACAATTTGCTGAGAAATGCTCGCTTTTTTTTGGCCCTGTGGGGTCTACATGGTTAAAGCCTTTACCAAGAAGGGAATTGTTCCATTGCTATCACCGGCCCTGCTGACTATGTTGGCCAACAGAAAAGGTACACTAGACAAGATGCAGTCACCAAGAAGGCAGGTAGGTGCCTCACCGGCCACTGCAGATGTTAACGTATCTGTAGCCCTACCCCAGAATGAAGCTTCTGCTGCTGCAGTTGTCTTGCCCCTGGTGGGCAGGCCAACTGATATCGTGGAGCAGTCTTCATTCCATCCGGTTTACCCCTGCTCTAGGGCCCACGATTGGGATAATCCTTGTAAGTCTTTATGTAAATTGTCTCATTCTTTGCCCAAGACCCAGGTTAGCGAGGGTCCTGATAAATCTTTACCTTTGGTGTTAGCACCACAGGACCTCCCTAGGACTCAGATTGTTAGTTCTTTATTATCCCGGGCATCTGCAGATTTATCCTTGAAAGTTCCTGTTTCTATTCTGCAATTGCTTCAGCCCCAATGCCCAATAGTGATGAGCCCAGGGTTGGCAAATCACGTTACAGGTAAAAAGTTGGGATTCCCTCCAAAAGGGGCCTCGATTTTGAATGAGCTCACGGCAGTTGATGCCCTATGTAGATCTGTTGTCTCTGGCCCTATGGGCTGATTTAATTTGTGAGCCCTTTTAGAATGTTAGACAGAATAAGGAAGTATATTACTTCTAATCTGTTAGTTCACTAAATTTTATAGTTTATTTTTTTATGCCATGTTGATGTATATTTATGCTGTTTTATGTTGTTTGTGTTAGCAATGGCCTACGGCTATGCTAATAAACTTGAACTTGAACAGTGCTCTGTGGCTGAGGCTGCTGAGATTCCAAGGAGCAGGTACAGTGAACTAAGACACAGTGACAGGATAAGGTAGCGCAGGGCTTGTGACTGGCCAAAGTCCATAGAGCTCTATGGTCGGTTTAAACCACAAACAAAGCCTGCTCTTAATTTCTCCTTTGGTGTATCCATGAGTGAAATGAATGATTTATTCTCATCATTTGATGACACATCAAATAAAAGAAGTTGTTACCTCTAAATGCTCGTACCTCGTTCTACCAGTTCATCTCGTAGGTGCTAATCCTGGCTCTGTTTCTGCCTTTTTTCTGTTTGTGAATTCACTGCAATGATTTGAGATTTATTTATACTGGTTTAACTTACAGCAGGGTTTGGAACTGGAATTTTCTGCACTCAGTATCGTGTAACTTACATTTTAGTAAATCTATACCCTTCCACATCATCTTTTGAATCTAGTCCCTGCTGTCTCCATGACTGAAGACTGCAAATCCAGCCCAGTGACTTGATGTTGGTAGTGTAACACATATGGCAGGAAGGGATGCTTGTATAATGGCTCACCTGCACCCTTAATCCTGGTGTATCTGAACACTGGTTAAACGTGGGACTGCATTCAAACACTGTGGCGTGGGCTCGTATCTAGTGGTGGTGGTTCTTATTTATCAAGCCTGGTGTGACCATAAACATCAAACTAATTAGCCTTGGGATTTGTTAATAAATCACTCTTGAGTTCACTTAGGGAATAAATCTGAACATTTTTATGGTGTAAAATATTTTCCCCTTGCGTTGCTTTCTTTTACAAGGTCCAGCGTAGTGTTTGCTGGGGTATGTCACCATGCTGGGGTGCTCTAGTCCTTAGTTGTGATTCCGGTGCACCTGTCTCCCCCCCCCTCCCATTTATTGATTAGCCCCTACTGATGTCAGAATGAAATGTCAGAATGAAATAATTCATGGCCCAGTATGAGACATTAGATGAGAGGTGGTGGCCTCAGGAAAGGTTCTCTGCTAAAGACAACTCCTGGGAGTGACTCCTTTTGATGTTCTATTCTTTTTCTTCTTGGGATTTTCTGCATGAATGCAGGGGCCTTTTGTGGAAGACTTCTTGTTAGTCAAAAGATCTGTGTGCTTGAAGGATGTACTCTGTTCAACTCATTAAATATTATAGACCTGTAGTAAATAGTGGCATGAAGTAAACAGTACCATTAGTTAATATGCCATGCTCAGAAGAACCAAGGGTGTAGATCAATCCTTTTCTATAGTGTGGAGTGGGGAAAAAAAGTCTAGATATGGATTTTAAAATATCTTTCAGCCTTCATAACATGATATCAGAGGGACATATGTATAAAACCCCAGTGGTACGTGGACATAATATCTAATTGACTCTTGTGAGAATTCTTTGCTGTCTTCATTAGCGAGGACACTATCGTAGCTTGTAAGTGCTGCAGGTATAAGTGGCTCTGGATAATGCTTCCTTTCTCCTGCTTTTCTTGTGGAGTTCATTAAGCATTCTGTTTGAAAAGCAGCAGCCTGTGCGAGCTTTCAGAGTGCCACGCTTACCTTCAGGTAACTAAGCCAACAAGATCTTCCTGCTCCATTCTCCTATTCCCTCAAAGCAACAGAACTGAAAACTTTTTGAGATGAAGGAGGAAAAAGAAGTTTAAGACTTCAGAATTTTTAAAATATTAAGTGGCACTTGGAGGCCTGAGTGTGATCCGGAGTTGTTATGTGTCAAGCATGTTATGAACCCATACAATGACACAGTCCCCACCCTGGAGAGTTTACAAAACATGACTGGGAAAAGTGTGTTACTATCACTTAGTATTTTCTAGACCAGTAGTTCTCAAAATCTTTTGTTCCAGGACTCCCTTTCTGCTTGTCTGTCCAGTGGTGGTGGGCCGCCTAGGGAGGGAGGGGCAATGCCCCTCCCAGGACTCAGGCCAGCTGGTCCGAGTCCAAAAAGAAAAAAAAAAAAAAATGGCCATGCGCGCCATGCTGAATGTTTGGAGCCTCAGTCAGGCTCCAAACATTCAGCGCGGCGTGCGCGGCCACTTTCTGAGCCTCCAAACATTCTCACTGGTTGTGTGTGTGCGCGTGCGCATACACAACCAGTGACTCAGTCACACACCCCCCGAAAGGCTTCCTAAGGACAATAGATGTTTCTCCCTTTATGCGGAATGGGCGGCTAGAAGTGCCGTCCAGTCTGCATAAAGGGACCCTGCAATGGAACAGTGCCGCAGGGGGCACTGTTCCATTGCAGGGGCCGGGCAGGGGGAAAGTTCATACCAGGGCGCTGCATACAGGCACTCTGGTATGAACTGCCTGTCCCGCGACTGTGCAGGGGGGTGGGGGCTGGGAGCTCCTGCCTTGCGCACAGCTCCCAGCCCCCCCCTTCCTCCCTCCTTGTTGAGTCAAACTGACTCAACTCTGGGAGGGAGGAAAGCCTGGCTGCGCGGCAGCTCCCAGGCCCGACTGAACAGTTCGGGCCTAGTGGGTGCTCCCACGTAGCCATCCATCAGGACTGGACTCAGGAGCGGAGAGGACGTTGGAGCTGAGCCCAAGCCACCGCCGGTGAGTAATTGCGGGACGCGGGGAAGGGGGAACGGGGTGGGTTAGAGTAGGGGGGCTGGAAGCCTGGGTTCACTGGGAGGGCAGTGGGGGGCTAGTGGGTTAGAGCAGGGGGATGGGTGGGAGCCAGGACTCCTGGGTTCACTGGGAGAGGAGTTCAGGGTTAGTGGGTTAGAGCAGGGGGATGCTCCAGGGAACCCAGGACTCCTGGCTCCCANGTTAGAGCAGGGGGGCTGGGAGCCAGGACTCCTGGGTTCACTGGGAGGGGAGTGGGGGCTAGTGGGTTAGAGCAGGGGGGCTGGGAGCCAGGACTCCTGGGTTCACTGGGAGGGGAGTGGGGGCTAGTGGGTTAGAGCAGGGGGGCTGGGAGCCAGGACTCCTGGGTTCACTGGGAGGGGAGTGGGGGCTAGTGGGTTAGAGCAGGGGGGCTGGGAGCCAGGACTCCTGGGTTCACTGGGAGGGGAGTGGGGGCTAGTGGGTTAGAGCAGAGGCCTGGGGGCTGGGAGCCAGGACTCCTGGGTTCTCAGGGAGGGGAGTGGGGGCTAGTGGGTTAGTGCAGGGGGGACTGTGTCTGGTAAAATGGAGGTTTGGAAATGCTGAGAGAGATGTCACTGCAAGTCATGCAATTTCAGTTGTGTTCAAAGTGCTGGAAATGGGATGTGTGTGGTAAAATTAGACTCAGGCTGTGACTGGGGTGCTTTACAAGGATGGGTCCCTGTGTTTTGGGTTTATAAATTATTTATTTTAAGCTTGATGTGCATGTAGACTGTGTTTTCTTCGATCCGATGTTAACCCTGGGAACTCCTTGCTGCTGGGTTATGCCATGCCATTGGCCTACCGTCCCCCTAGCTCCACCTACCATCTCCCTGCCTCCGCCCACTATCCCCCTGGCTCTGCCCCTAGGTCTGCTGGCCCGACCTTACTGCCCCAGTGCCCCTCCAACAGCAAAACCCACCAGCCGCCCCTGTGTTTGTCATAGCTGAGGTCCCTCCTCACCACTTACACACATCTTGCTCCCTGTCTTAGTCCCCACTTCCCACCTTCCTGTTGCTTTCCCTCTCTCCCCTTTGTTCTTGACTCTCATCCTTGCCACCCCATTATTTTTGGAGATTTCCTCCAGCTCAGTGAGAGTGTGAAGCTAGGTGTTTATGGGGTCCTTCCTGAACCTGACCCCCAGGAGACCCACTTTTCTAGACATACAGTAGAGATGTTCCTCTTCTAGAGCTGAAACAAATTTGTATTTGTGCATATTAGTCTCCTTTTCCGTAAGCCCTCTGACCATCTGAATGATAGCCACAGCTAAAGCAGATATTTGCATATCGGGTTATTCTATTATTTGGTATTGAAATACTTAATTTATTTTGGTTATTTCAGTTATTTTGACACTTTGCTTACATTATTTTGACTATTGGTCATTTAATTTTGATGTTTTTACACATGTTCAAAATACTGAAATGACCAAACTGAAATATCCAAAGTGGATATCCAGTGAAGCAGGAATTTCCACTTCATTGGACTTGAATCAAAGCTGGTCAATTCACTGGATACAGTATTCACTGCAGCTATTTATTTCAGGTCTACTCTTGTTCCAAAAGTTTGCATTCCAAAGATGATGGGATAGTCGATAAAGGCAAGGGAAGGAAAAAAAGAAGAGATTCTGCACTAACAGGATTTGCTATAGGAGGCATGTTACAAGGGGTGGGGGGGAGTCATTTTAAAATGGTGTGACGGACTCATTTAATATCCTGCTGGATGTGATACTACTTGGAATTCTGCATGGTTCATGGAAATTCTAGGAGGGATTTTTTCAGTAGTCAAGTCCTCTTTGCCATCACTTTTCAATCGACTGAGACCCAAGCTGTCTTCACTGGAGTTTAATATAGTGTGACTTGGATTATCAGAATGGATATTCCCATCCACTGCTATAGGAGAACAAAATGCAAAGACCAGCTCCCTTCTAATCTAAAGCTTGGGGCTGATGGAGTGTAGTTTCAGCTCTTTCCAAAGAAAGGGCTAAGCAAGGGCAGAACAACAGGAAGGGAGGGGGAGAATGGGGACCTGCCACTTCCCCTGAAGTAAAGGAAGGACCCTTCTTAATTCAGCACCGTTTCCTGAGGAAGAGAGATCCTCTAAGCATCGGGGCTTGAGCAAGCACCCTTGGGGTCTGAATGTGGTGGGTGGCCACCTCAGGGTTACCATCTTACTCTGGTCAGGGGCCAGAACTTGTGCTAAAGGCTGTCCTAGTGCTGGTCAGACCACACTCCTCTCTGCCCCCCCCACACGCCCCCAGCCTTGCTCCATGCCCCCAGTTTCCTCCTCGGCTACCTGCTCTAAAAATCCAGAGAGTGTGGTCGACATGTTGGGCCGAGTGACAGAGAGACACAGTGGTTCAAATGATCTCTTTTATTGGACCAAATGTTGTTGGTGGAAATAAGCAAGCTTTTGGGCCACACTGGGCCCTTCCTCAGGCATGTTGCGTAGCCAGTAGAAATATATAAACTGAGCACATGTAGGGCAGGTACAGAAGGGGGCACATCTCTCTCTCAACCCTCCTTCCACCTTGCTCCGTCTACTGCCACCCATTCTATGCCCCCTCATATAGACCTGTTCTACATGTGCTCGGTTTATCTAGTTGGACGGGCTATGCTACATGCCTGAGGGAAGGTCCCCGTGTGGCCTGAAAGCTTGCTGATTTCCACCGACAGCAGTTGGTCCAATAAAAGAGATCGTTTGAACTACTTTGTGTTGCTGCTTTTTAAAAAAAGGCAAGACCTGCAGCCACAGGAAGCTTGGGTGGATCATCTGTTTCCTGTTTACCCTGCCTGGTTCTGCTGCTTGTTTCCGGCTGGGACCTGTTGTACTGTCTGTTTGCTCTGCTCTTGCTGCTCGGTTCTGTTCTTCTTGTTTGGACTGGCTTTGCCCCGTTCCCTGTTTTGTTTTTGAATTTCGCCTGTGCCTGCCTGCCTGTTAGAACAGACTTTTCTTCCCTCTGTGTTGTCTTCATGCCACTCCACCATGTCATTGGCCATTTGAGCCATTGTCATTGGAGCCAATGTAGCCCTGCAACCTGTATTTCTCATAAGTGTCATCTAAAATTTGCATCTCTGGCCACCCTACTTCTGGACCTGGATCCCAGTATGCCCTGATCGATTCCTCTACAGATCTCCTGTAGCCTTGGGGAATATTCCCTGTTGGGATGGTGCACTGTCTCCTGAAGAGAACAGTTAGTTTTATCTGAAGCAGACCGAGCTCATGTTGTTTTGTTGTCTGGGACTGGTGGAAGTCAGTTCTGCAGCAGAGTGCAACTGCAGACACTCAGACTTTTTTCTTGTGTTATAATAAAGGATTTTATGGCAGGCTTAGTTTTTCCTTAAACCACATAAACACCACATGGTACCAGGACTGGGGGTGGGGCCATGGGGCTGGTGGTGGTGAAGGAAAAGTGTGGTAGAAGAAAAGGAGCTGCACAGGGGATGGGAGCATTTAAAAATCCCCAAGGAACTGAAATTCTCATGTACTGTTGCAGAATCTTGGGGAGTGGGGGGGTTAGACAAAGTTTTGACATACATGTGCAGGCAGCAGGTTATTGTGAGAAGGAAGACCAGCAGAAAATAGCTATATTCAAGCATATGGTTAGATCGGAGGCTGTTTATGTCTTAATAGCATTCAGCTAAGTCAGACTGAGAGGGCAAGCTATGTGACTGTATTGCAGAATACCGAGACAAGTGAGACCTTTGAGAGAGAGGCGTTTTATAGGAGAATGCAAAATGTGGGTGACTTCTTTAAACAATTAACAGACTTGAAGTTGATGAGCCAGGACCGCAACTCTGGGCAGTTAACTGAATCCGTTATAAGGAATCGGGTTGTAATTGGAATTAGAGATTCAAAATTAGGGGGCGGAGGAACCTCTTGGAAATGTGGAGCTGAATGTAGATAACGCTGTGAGAATGTGCCAGACTGCTGAAGTTACTCTGCACACTAAAAATAATGGAAGGACAAACAGAAACTGCTACAGTAGCCAGTAGGCAAAAGGGCAAACAAGTTTAGAAAGCCAGAAGCCAGTGAAAAGAGCAGGACAATTTGCAAACAGCCCAGTAGAAGAGGCTAAAGGAGAAAGCACACCAAGTTGCATGAAATGTGGAAGCAAGCACCCAAGTAAGCGATACCCTGCATTCGGGAAACGATGTAATTCATTTAAGAAAGAAAGCTTTTGCCAGAGTCTGCAACCAGGAGCAGCAAGTACAAAAGAGAAGACTGTTTTCACACGGACGCTCCTCCCGCCTCGCACACGTGGGTGGGGGGCGCCTGTGTGAACGCCAGGGGTGGGGGTGCATGTGTGCTTCCGCGATCCACCCACCTTCACTCATTGCCCACGCCCGGAGCAATGGGTGCCAATGCCCGATGCTCTGTGTGTGGAGGTCTGTGGGAACGCACCCCTATGCACCGCCCCCCAGCCCCCCCCTCACCACTAGCCCTTTTGTAAAGGGCCAGAAGACACAGCATGCAAACCGATATACTACATATCATGACATCTGATAAAAGTGCTGGGAAGATGGAAGTCGGAGGCCTATAAGACCTACATTAGAGAGATCAAACCCAGCTTGGAGGCCTAGGCTTGCCTTTACAGTTGTCCCCTTTCCTATCAGGTACGTGGTGACTGACTATTTGGATTTGCGGCCATAGCATAGTGTGTTGGGCCAGCTGGAGAGCAGCAACATCCAGCTTTGGGACTCAGTTGGGCTGCTGTATTCCAGCCAGATGTTAGTTTACGTGTTGTCTATTGCTGCTGTTTTGAATTATCAAAACGATTCATGAACTTTAAAAATACAATTTAGAACATATAAACATAGCCTTAATAAATTCATTGTGAAGACAGCCTAAACAATATGAATTTGTGTATAAACCAGCAATCTTTTCCAATTGTTAATGATTTATATAGCACATTACAATCCTTATCTAGTTCACCCTCCCAACAACCTCATGAGAGAGGTCATTATTATTACAATTCTACTGATGGGGATCTAAGGCTGAGACACGGGGTGTTTTTAGATAGACCATGGAGGCAGGTAGCCCATTCCCAGAGCCCTGCCTGGGTCAGCTTTAGACAGACCCAGCAGGATCCCCATGCCCATTCCAGCCCACGCGGTACCCCCCCCTCCACACACCAGAGTTGCAAGCAGATTGCCCAATGCTCTAGGCTGGCACACACAACTCTATGGTGTTCCTAGGGCAACAGCTGGCTGGGAGTGGAGCTGCATCATGGGTCTGCTGAGCTGATGGACAGCAGCCCTGCTTTAGGCTGGTGCCTGGGGTTCAACTGATCCACTCTGCAGGCACCACTCGAAGATGTTCTAGAGCACTGCTAGCATAGCTGCCCCAGAGCAGGCAGTGCCTCCTCTGCTTCAACATCTAGCGAGCCACCTTCAGACGGACAAGCCAGCCCAGGGCTGAAGTGGGCTGGCACAGCCATCTCCAGAGCTGCTGTCCATCTGTTGACACCCATAGCGTCTTACCAAAAGCCACCCGGGAAGTTCATGGCTAAGATGGGATTTGAACCCTGGACTCCCAAGGTTCTAGACCAACACCTTATCCATTAGGCCACACCAGCTCTCAATCTGTAGATGTGTGGAGTTGCTGGCTTGTGAGGTCAGAACTCTTAAAACATGACTGAGACTGAGCATTAGCCATTTAACTGATGATCTGTTTGAGCAGATGGCATGGGAACAAGGGTTCAACAGAGCTTGAAGACTAGGGATTTGGAGATCCACCTTAGGGAAGAAAGTACAGAAGGTGGAGGAGACAAAGCAGGTAAGAGGGACAGAAGAAAAGAGGATGGGAAAGGCTGAAGAGAAAGGGTGATAGAAATAGTAATAGTCTTGAAGGCAGAGAATTGAACAAATAATTATTAAAATATATAAATTAATTTTAATGGATTTTTATCCCAACCTTGCCCAAAGTAGGCCGTTGTCACACAGATGGGGGTGGGCAGGGGATGGGTGTGCTTGTGCGGTGGTGGGCTATGTGTGTGTCCCTTTACACGGAGACACACCCACCTCCTCCACCCACGGCACCTTCTCCAGTTTTCCGAATGGCCTCGTGGGTGTAGATGGGTTTGCACCGGGAGCGCGCATGCACAAACACCCACCACCTGTGGTGTTTACATGGGCACACACCCATCCCCCACCCACCAGCGGCCCATTCCCACGGACGCCCCCCACTGCACACCCACTGGAACACCTAGCGGTGGGTGGGACTGTCCACGGCCCCTTTCACACAGACACTCTCACACTGCTAAAATGGGTGTTACATATTATTATACATGTTGCAGGGCACCCATAGAGCACACCTCCAGCCCTGCAACATGTATAATAAAATGTGACCCCCATTTTATCAGTGTGAGTGTTTGTGTGAGAAGGGCCTTAGAAGTACCCATTCTGCTGAACAATGTTTGTTCTGCAAAAGCCTAGATACTCTGTTTATAACTCTTTTGAATAATTACTCCCATGGGCCTGAGCTTTTTGCCTGAATGTACTGAATCAGTGTTCCTCTTATTCTGCATAAAGCATTTCAGTTACTAAAGAAACAAGTGGAAGTGTCTTAGTGCTACATGGTGAGCATTTGTTTTTCAAAGTGTTGCAGGAAACAACATTCTAAATACTTCTGTTTTAAAAGAATAAATGAAGACTGCCTAGGTAGGAGCTGCCTGTGTGTGTGTGTGTGTGTGTGTGTGTGAGTGTGTGTGTGTGAGAGAGAGAGAGATGGAGATGGGAGTGGGGGAAGGAGGAGGCCAGGAGATAGGGGAGAGCAATTGAGAACTTATTTACCTTTATGTATTTCTATAATTCTCTTGATCTGTTGCTATAGTAACTCTAATGTGAGATGTGTTGCTAGAAAAGCATTAGTTTCTATAGAAACAGCTTGTCCTATAAGTGAAAAAGTTTACTTTGTAACACACAATGCCTAATATTAGTGTTTGGTTTTTTGTTGTTGTTGTTGTTGTGTTTTTTTAACATGAAACCACCCACGTATGTATGTTGAATCAGTAAACAGAGTGCCCGTGCTCTTTCTTCTGACGGTCTAGCAAGAAATGTATGGAACGCTGTGACTTTTCAATAAAGCCACCTAGTGACTTTGGCAGAAGTGAAATGACCAGTAACATTAGAGAGTAGGCAGTAAAGGAGTTGTATTGTGCATTGAACAAAAAGTCTTCTAAAAATGCAAATAGCTGGCATTAGTAACACTGCAATGTGATTTTGATTTCCTTTCTAGCTGAAGCGCTTAGTGTCATGGAAGACTTTTCAGGGATTTTGTAGTATTATTATTATATTTTATTTATTTGACTTCTACCTCACCCTATTCCAAACGTTGGCTCAGGGCAGCTTAACAATGGGGAGGAGGAAGAAAATATGTAAAATATATTAAATCCCACCTCCAAACACCTTACAATAATCTAAACAATAAAATTTATCCTACATACGACACCATTCCCACCCTTCTTCCCATCCCCCCATTCCCACTCCCTCATCTCTCACACAAGGGACTTCCCAATCTCCAGGCACTCCCCTGTTTCTTACTCGGGAGAGCACCCACCCCACAAGCCCATACCCCACCCTCTCACAGAGCGATCATGACTATATCCCACTCCGACCAAGCCATTCACACCCCAAATCTCCTTTAAACACAACATCAATTCAAAAGTACATATAAAATTCATTCTCCACNTCAGTTGTTGGCTGAACTATAAAGCTGCCTTGAAATTTCACCAGATCATACATCTCGGTTCCTTAGCTGAGGTGGTCTGGAGTAGAATAAGGATTGGCTCGAAAAATTGCTTATAAATCCGTTCTGAGGGCATCATAATATTTCTCGTGTTGCTTGAAGGTGAGAGTTTTCCAGATCGTGCTGGGAGGTAGATAAGAATGTAAATTAAATGGATTTAGAGGGATTACAAAGGGATTTTAATAGGTTTGTTAAAATCCAATCATCACAGAAGTTGACCTAACTGTCTCACTTAATTTCTCTGAAAATTATCACGTCAAGTGTTAAGTCACTGCATTTTTAAATTTAAAACTTCTCCAGGAGTTCTCTCCCTGGTCAATAAAGTAGGTCAATGGTTTCTAGAGATAGCATCCTGCAAGTTAAAACTATTATACTTTAGCATCTGTTGGGATGAAAAGCAAGATCGCTTTAGAAACCTTTAATCTTGCCTCAGCATAACGTGCTCTATCTGAATTAAATCCATGCTCTCTGGGGATATCCTGGCCTTCATGCTATTGAACGATGGTTCAAATCGCACAACAACAACAAAAAAGATTTTGCACCTGACAAAAATACTGCCCATTTTATCTCTGCACAAAGGGAGGATGAGGGTTGAAATTAATATGCAACCAACAGGTCTGGGATTCCATCTGCTACAGCATACTTCCCAGCTTATCCCTATTTAGGATGGACAAGTCTCTCTTCGGGTGCCGAATCCCACTGTCTCTCTCTCTCTCTGAAACAGAGGGTGAAAACAGACATGCAGGTAACTCTGCTTTAACATTTCTTATACATGTTGCAGAGCTGTATTGGTGCCCTGTGCAGCCCTGCAACATGCATATGAAAATATAAGATGCATGTCTGTTTCACCTGAGAGAAAAGCCTGCCACCAAGGTGAACTGTAGAACAGGAAAGTGAGAGCAGGGAGACTTTCCTGGGACTTGGGTTATTTATTTTTCACTGATATTTTTGAGGGGAGGGAGGAGGCAGGAAAGGGGGAAGCAGAAGTTAAAAATGCATTTGTTCGGGGCCTCTAGGACTTAAAATGACATTGACACTGATCTGGTCTTCTGACTGCTGACTACAAGTGAAAGTGGCAGAAACTGGTCAACAGGACAAAGTTTGGGGCCACATTGAATGGGCGTGCAAGGGCAAATATTGTGCCAGGAGCCTGTCCCATCTCTTGCACTAAGGCCTAGTACAATTGCAGTTATCCTACCCCTCTGAATGAAGGACCATTCCTTATTAACTCTTTAAACCTCCCTGTGGCAGGGTTTTTAAAGGTCTAAATATGAACCTAGCAATAAAATTATGAGACTCAGCTTTTGTTTTGGTTTACAAATGTTTCTAGCTCTCATAATTGTGGAGAAGAGTTTGAAAATGTGATTGCAATGCAACCAGAAAAACTGAAATTAGAATGCAACTAAAAAGTAATGCCCAGGGTGGTGGTATTTATTTATTTTTAATAAAGAAACTCCTCGGATTATATTATCTATAATTCCTATAGCACTTTGTGTTCAGAGAACTTTACAACACATATCTATTTCACTCGCGCAAGAAGCCCGTGAAGTAGGTCATTATTATTTCCATTTTACACATGGGAATCTGAGGCTGAAAATCAACTAAAATCCCCTCTCCCAAGATCCCTAAACCCTATCCCCACTTGCCAAATGTCTGGCCAAATAAAAGCCTTACATTACCTTCAGAAGGTGAATAGGCTCAGGCTCCCTAGTACTTTTTGAGGCATTGTGCCTTTCTCAGAGTGATTATGCAATATACTTGAACATTCATCATTCCCACTGAAGTTGGTAGTGATACTAAGCAATGCTTAGTCCTTGACTGTTCCTTACACCTTCCAGTACTGAGCCCTTAATAAAAAGAGTTGCTCTAAAAGAAGCCAGATTGTGTGGTAGGACAACAGTGCAAGGCGAGCAGTGGAAACGGGAAGGAGGACTGTGCATGGGGTAAAGTATTTGTTTGTGGTTTCAGTATTTGCATTTATTTGCATTTGTATTTGTATCTTTGCCTGTTTACATTTCTCCCATCGTTTCCAAGGTGGAAAACTTGGTGAACACGGTTCTCTGCATATGAGTTACTTTGGCTCAGAATGCAATGATGCTCTGCCAGTTTGACAGGCTATAAGAAAAGGAAAATGCAGTCAAAATTGCTGCTAAGTCTGCTACCAATTTTAAAAGGGGAGCACTGGTTTGTGGGGAAGGTGGAGAATATGGTTAGCTTGGTAGGGAGGTTGTTTGGGGAGGGTGGAATAGGGCATGGGTCTGACTCAGGGAGATTGCTGTCTTGAGGAAGAGGCATGAGGCTGGCTTGGGAGAGAGGAGAATGGGACATGGAGAGTTGCTGGCTTGGGAATGGGGCATGGGTTCGGCTTAGGTGTGTTAATGACTTGGGGGGGAACAGGGCATGGGACTAGGCACAGGGAGGTCACTGGCTTGGGTGGGGAGGGGCAGAATGAAGCTGCCAAGGATTCACCATTTCTCCCTGGCTGGACTGGGCTCTGATGGGCTGGGCCTGACTGTAGTGCTAGAGACTGCAGTTGAGGCAGTGGCAGCCCCTGCAGGTGGGGAGGTCTCAAACAGGTGGCTTAGCTAAGAGTCGGAGAGCAGCCCAGCTCCAAGCTAGATATGTGCTGCAGTTTGGGGTGGGTCAGTTCCAGATCTTGGATATTATGTTTTTCAGGAAATGTTGGGTTTGCTTGAAACCCGAATGCACAGATCTAATATTTGTATGTCGAATATGGAACCTGAAAAGGTCTTTATGGCATTTATATGTATTTTGTTGAAATCTGAATGCATAGCCCTAACAGGAAGGAACAGGGGCAAATAAGTTAAAACCAAGGACCACTATTTACCTAAGTGACTACTTGATATAGTAAGAGACCTGTGTTTTGCAGTCACTTGTCCTGAGAGCTTTTCCCCCTTTGCTGCATGCTCTAGTATGTGAATAGTAGCCAGCCAGTAACCATAGTGTCTGTTTATTTACAAACCATGGATTTTCGCACATATATTAAATTAATAAGGGATATAGAGAGTCCAATAGGATTTGTGATATACTGTGAGGGTTCTTTGAAATTATTTTTATACAAATGCCTGATGTAGAAATCTAGGAGCTTTCAGACTATTTATTAGACATCCGTACATAGAAGAATGTCTCTAATTTCACTGTTCTGTTCCCAATTCTCTCCTTTGAGACTGCATTCACAAAACCCCTTAACACTGTGCTCTGGTTTTCAGCTAAGATCTGGTGCATGGCTCTGGCGTATGCCAGCTCCCTTTAATCACAGCCTCTTATGCCGTATAATTACCTGCAAATAAATCTCCAGCAGTGTCCTTTTGACTTTCAGAACTTGGGAAGGCAGGGTCAGCTTGGCATATATTACAAGTGGTGCAGTAATACAGGAGGAAGGGAGGCTTTCCTTTTCATCCTGACAGGCAAATGGGGGGGGAGTCTTCCCATGAAGGGGTTAGGAGGCAAAAGAATTAGACAGGTCTTGTATTTTCTTGCAAAGATAAATGCAAAGTAGAAATGTGGACATGCAAGCTGTTGTTTCTGTGCTTCTTTAAGAGCCTGTTCTCTTGTTACTGCTAGAGATGCTTTCTCTCAGATAGGAATTCATGGAGCAATCTGACATCAAATGATCATCTCGTTTAACTCCCTGCCTGTCCTCTCTGGAAGTTTCCCAGAGGACAGAATCAAAACCAGCTCCTCCAGTCTGAAGGAGTTGCTTTGGAGTAAGGCAAATGTCAGCTTCCTGTTTGCTCTGGTACATCTAATATTCAGACCTACCAGTTGTATTGTGTCCTCCTCCCTCCCCTCTCACCCTGGAGGAGGCTGTGTTCCAGTGGCAAGTGATCCTTGCTTTTGCTTTGTAGATCATCTTATGAGATGCAGAGTGCTTCAAGGTGCTGCCTAAGGGCTAGAGCATAAAACATCTTTTGTGCAGGCATTCATACAGAGTTGACCAAGAATCCTGTCCTAGCTTTCCCCCTGCCTATTTGTCCATAACCCTTTCACAATAGGGCTGGTTGGACTTTCGGGAGCACAGGGCCTGCTAATGCCCATTTCCACTGACCTCTCCTGGCCCAGGGAGAAAGGTCAGGAAAGGAGAGGTCCTTGGGTTTCTGCATGTGGGGGTAGTGTATCATAGACAGAGTGCATATTTTTCAGGAACAAGGAGAAGTACTAGACAGTAGGGGTGGGACTCTGGGCAAAATTTCGATTTTGGTTACTTCCGGTTTTGGTTCTCATGTATTTCAGTTCTCGTTTCAGTATCGGATCTTTGGCATTGATTTTTGTATCGGATTTTTAACATTGCGGTTTTCCCATTTGAAGTCAATGGGGACAAACTGCAATGTTAAAAATCCGATACAAAAAATCAGTGCAAAAGATCTGAAACAACCGATACTGAAAAAGAACCAACATTTCAGATTAATCCGAAATGGCCATTATCGGCTACTTTTGGTTCTATCCAAAACCGAAATTCCCATCCCTACTAGACAGATTATACCTCTCTGAGAGATAGTTTTACCTTGGCTGTGTGGGTGCATGCATAGCATACCCCACCTGGACCCTGACTGGGCTGTAGAAGTATAGATGTTCTAACTCTGCTATCAAGATGGAGTCTTTAGGCAGAGCTCAAGAAAGATGGGTGGTGGTTCAAGGTTTTCAGAAACTCTTATCTCGGAGGTGAGGAACCTCTGGCCTGGGGGCCAAATGTGTCCTGCATCTACTTTTTATATGGCCCCTTTCCAGTTCCTGGATCTGGATCCAATTCCTATCCCCAGCCCAAGCATTGAAAGAAGTGAGCTCAGGGTAATGGAGGAGAGATGAGGACATATGGACACAAGGCTAGAGGGCAGATCCATGGTGCACACCCATGATCTGGACCCTCCTCTCAAGTGCATCCTCAAAGTATCCCCACCCCCAACTTCTATAATACAGCCCTCGAGGCTTGTACTAATTTTAAAAGTGGCCCCTGAGAGAGAGAAGGTTCCCCACCACGCTCTGTCTGCAGAGTCTGTCTCCGTTTCAGGAGGCAACTGCCTCCATAGGGTAAATTTAGCAAATGTAAGGCTAGGCAGCTGATAAGCAGGTTTTTGCAGAGATATCATCCTCACAATTCTGAACTCCTAGAGCCAAACAACCCCTCTTTCTGTTTGAGTGGGGTTGTCACAGGGACCTGCTCTGCAGGGGTAAGTCCCAGCAGGATCCATTGCATACCCAGATTATTATTATTATTTATATAGCGCCAGTGATGTACCTGGTGCTGTACATTCAATAGTTAGAGATGGGTCCCTACCCCCAAGGGGCTTGCAATCTAAGAGACAAGATTACAGGAGACAAGGGAGAGGTGAACGTTGGGAGAGTCAAGAGTACATTCCTGAGGTTGAGAAGTTGCAGGCGCATGTGCTTCACTNGGCACATTTTTAAAGTCCACAAATTAAATACCTCGATTGTGAGGTATTTAATTCATGGACTTTAAAAATGTGCCACCGCCATAATATGCGCATAATACCTCGCTTCTGTCTCGTGTAATTAATAAAGGCGGCCTTTTCAAAGTATGCGCGATCGCGATGTGCGATCGTGCACCGCTCGTCTAAAAGTGGCCTGAGTTGCAGGGAACTAGATTCTGACTCTGAGTGAGGGGGGAAGAGGACACAGTTTCACTCATGACAAGAAGGCTTGACCAAAGAGGTGGGTTTTCAGGACTCGGAGGTTAGAAAGTTGGGAGGGAGGGAGCAGAGCGAATGGATCCAGGGAATGTGAAACGCCAATCAATCAGTCCATATAACCCCGCCCCCCCACAAGGCCATCCTCAATAGGGCAGAACACTTCTCCTTGCCTTATGTAGCTTATGGGCATTTGACCACACTCTTTGCTGACTCTTTGGCTAGTGATCCCCTTAAGGGGGCAAACCATCTATATTTTAAGACTGCTGGGGGATGGCTCCTTGCAGGTACTTATCCCCTACCTGGAGCCTGGTCCTGCAAAGATTTTTAGAGACTTTGTAACAGGGGCCTTTCTGTTAAAAGGCTTCTTATTGCTACCCCTTTGATCTCACACTCATATTGCAATGCGTCTAGAAAGGAGGGTTAAACTACATTTTGAAATTTCCATGTACTTTTCCTTTGAGGCAGTGAGAGCCCATTACATGCTGTTTTCTTTTTACTGCCTCCCTAGATCAAGCAAAAGAAATGAGCATGCTCCTAAAGAAAGAAGGCTAATGTCCAGTGAGCACATAAAAATGAAAGATGATGCAGGGAGGAGGGGGAATAAAGCAGTAAATATTACTTAGTTGAGGATGCTGTCAGCTTTGTTGAGTAGGGCTCTGTGCATTTATTTTTTTACTCTGTACTTTTTTATTTTTTACAGTGTGCTGCTTGTAATCCTCTGTGTGCTGGAGTTCACTTGCACTGCAGCATCCGGCTCTTCCTCCTCTTTTAAAACTGCCTGTAAAAGGGGGTGACAACAAATACTTGAAAGATCCTCATGCCCTCCTCTGCAGACTGCTGCAACCAACCTGACTGTAACCAAGCCAAGCACACGCACCTGAGACTTCGCATCTGTTTGAATGTTTGTTGGTCTTCTCCCCTGTCTCTCCCACTGTCCCCTCTCCCTGTCTCCCCCTCCTTGTCATTTAGATTGCAAGCCACAGGCAGGGACCGTGTCTATTTCTATGTTCTGTACAGCACCAGGTCACACTACTGGCGCTATATAAATGTTTATAACAATAATAATAATTGCGGGAGACAATGGGAGGCAGGCCCATGGAAACAGCAAGGTGCAAGCAAATGATCGCTTGTAAACTAGATAGAAAATTTTTATTTATTTATTTAATTTATTTATTTATTTTATTTTGATAGATTTACACCCCGCCCCTCCTGCTATGCAGCCCGGGGCGACTTCCAAAAACATTAAAATACAATAAAACCATAACTCTCATAAATACAACAAAATATTAAAACAGGACTAAGCTATAAAACCCAACAGTAGGTGGGGGAGCTGAACCCCTCACCCTACCCACTTTCCCTCCCAAAGGCCTGGGCAAACAGCCAGGTCTTACAATTTTGCCGGAATGTTAACAGGCTAGGGGCCAGGTGAGGGAGCATGCCTTTTTCTACTGTTAAGTTGAGGACGAAATGTGCCCACTTGGGTTCCACGCCTGAATCTCTATTTAGGATTCTATACAAAGGCATAGCTATAATAGGGGCAAGCTGGGCAGATGCACCAGGACCCACAAACCTGGGGGGCCCGTGCTCCCTGGTGCAGATGCATCCCAAGTCATTGTGATATGGTGTAGTAGGAATGTAGTCCCATTCCAACCTAGCTACACCTCTGAACCTACATAAAAATGCCCCGAGTTCAGTATTGCCAATAAGATGGTGTCTGTTTTAGCAAATACTGGATTAAACTTAGGACCTCATGAGCTTAAAAGCACTGATGGAACAATCCTCCCCATTAAAGTTAATGGGAGTTTTGCCATTGACTTCAATGAATGGCGGATTTCCCGCCCCCAGTCTGCACAGTTTGAACTAAAGAGGAGTGTCCATGGTGGACTCTAGCTGACTCTGGTACACCATATTGGTTGGGCACAGAAGGAGATGCATGATGTATTCATCTTGGAGGTTACACTGAGAACTTGTCACTTCCTCATACCCAGTGGAAGCAGGCTGGAGCCCCGTGAATTAGTTTGATTAACTGCTGATATAATAGTATACCTTTTGCATTCTATTTTGTCTCCTTCCAAGGAAGGCAGAGAGAAATTATGTGTTATGTCAGTCATTTTCAAGACTGGCCTGCTACAAAAGTTCTATGGAAAACTTCATGTTTATGCTTTGCAGGTACAAGTTTCTGCATGCATACTAACACTTCTACATGGCCTTTAAATAGCCTATTGCTTGCAAACATTGGGGCCTGATCCTGTGGTAACCTGAGCTTCTCCAGTGTGCTGTGGAGTGCCTTCAACTTTAACTGAAGACTGACATTTCTGGTGCTTTGCACATCACAAGTTCAAGCCCTACAACTCCGTTGACTTTGATCTATATGCACAAGCTTTAGATTATTTAAACGACCTGAACATGTGTTTTTAATGTCTCAACAGATGTTTGAACCTGCAAAGCGCAGGTATAAGTTTAAATCCTGAAAACAATCTCCTCAGTGGCCGCGATCCAGTGCCCTGCGGACCGTTTGCGTGCACGCACATGCATACGGTTTCTGCAGGGCACAATTTGCCTGCAATGCAGATCCGCGTGGTTTGTGCGTGGCTCTGCATGCATGCTGTCTGTGGGGCATTGGATCAAGCCCACTGTCTTCAACCTTTGGATAGATGCAGTGAACGTAAGTGACATACTTGGGAGGTTTTCAAGAAAAGACTGGACAAACATCTATCAGATGTATGTTGCAGGAGTGGCTAAAGTTCCCAATCCGAAAAGCCTCATACCAAAATCTTCATATGGCTGAGTCACAAGGCATACGCAAGTGTGTACCCTTTTGAAGCATCTCCTGGACTGAGCCTCACCTCTCCAGCTTCATGATTGAATGGTAGAACCAGTGCTTCAGAAGCAGGCCTGGCTTCTGAGGACCAGCTGTGATTCAACTGCTGAGGCTCAGGTGCAGTCAAGACACAGGACCATTAAGGTGGTGTAGGTCCTCAGACAGGGCCTGGCTAAGAGCCACACTTGAACTGCTCAAGAGCTGTATGCTGCTTCTGAGTTAGAGTTTAGCCACCTCTGGTATAGGGTATCCTGCCTCAGGGCACATCGTTGGATCAGGACCAGCTGTAGAATTTGCAGGGCCAGGGCCAAAATGAAATATGTGGCTGTCATGGACCCGCCCTTCATAGTCCCACCCTTTTAACAATTAGCAAACTGGTGATCCCCCAGTTCAGAAGGTGAGGGAAGAGGGGGGAAAGGCTTCAAGAAGCAGCTGCCCTGGGGACTGAGAGCTGCAGGTGGGAAGAAGGACCCTGCAGAAATAGTCCCTCCCAAGGCGTTGGGAGCACTGGTTCTGAGGCTACCAGGAATGGCATCCTTGCAGGGCCCCCTCCAACTATGGGCCCAGGCCATGGCCCCTTCTGGCTTTGCTTAAGGTTGGCCCTAGTTTGGACTAGATGACCTGTGAGATCCTTTCCAGCTTAACGGTGCTCTGATTCTACTGGTTTGTTTTCATCTTTGCCCTCCTGTCACTTTCATTTGGGAGGCTGCTCAGTGCACATGGTGTCTTCAACCGTACATATTGCATTGTCTAGTATCTGCAACCTGGTGCTTCGTGCTCCCAGCAGCAAGGCTGAGAACATAAAGTGCAAATTAAAAATAGAAATAAAAGTGAAGTGAGGAAAGCAATCAGAACCCAGAAAATCAAGCCGTGTCTTTAATCATTAGCGAAGAAAATGTATCTAGTGTTGTTTGATCACAACCTAAACAGCTCTTTGAATTTGTAAATGACACTATAGGGATATTTTTAGCTCAGGCTGTTCAGAATCTGAGCAGGATTTTTCTGTGGGAATGTGTACCATCAGTTTATCACATTTCTCGCATAACAAGCTTCAGTTCTTTATGGAAGTTTCACTTTCTGTAGGATTGTAACGTACACAAATAGCTTTCCGCTCATAACACCCAGTGCCATTTCCCCCCCCTCCAAATGTAGATGTGAATGATTTTGGAAAACAGTAGTGGAGGGAACCAGTGCTTTGGTGAGTAATACATTCCTCTTTAGTTTAGCCCCCTAAATCTGGGGATTCAAGTTCCAGAAACGGTGTGAATTACCTTCATTGATAACTGTTATCGAATGAGAGTCACAATTTTTGTGATGTTCTCTAACTATGTAAAAGGGATGGCCATACTGCGGCCTTGCCCAGGTGCTCTTGGGCAGCTGAAGTGCAGCTCTCGTCCATGTCCGGTCCTGTGTGCTGTGTCAATAGGTCCTGTGCACCCAACTTCATTGCACCCAACTCTGCAGCTGAATTACAGCTGCTCCTCAGAATCTCAGTAGCCAGGAGGACTATACAATACTGGCGTTACCAACCAATCGCAAAGCAGGAGATGTTGTGTGCGCATGCACACATGCATGTGTGGCTTTTGTGTCTTGTGGCCTTATGAAGATTTTGGTATTCCGCTCTTATGGTCGGGAACTTTGACCACCTCTAAAAACATGCACTTCGTATTGCCATAGGAACTCTCCTGGTCTACTGGATGCGGGCTCCATTTCCTTTGTCCAATCAGGGGCATGCTTACTAGCCACCTGAACCAATCAATTGCTGCTTCTGTTTTAAGACTGCCTGATTTCTCCAAACTGTCAAGAAGATAAGGACATAGCTTATGTTGGTCAATATCTTTCCACAAAGACATGCCCCAGTGCAAGGCTGAAACAGTTTTTCCAGATTCATTTCTCCATTTCAGTGTGAGCAGTTGAGACAACCCTATGATAAAAAATCATGAGATTTGGCTTGATGATCATAGCATTTATTTTTATTTCTTTTGCTTGTCTTCTGGTTTCTCAACCTTTTAAGGGATATTGTTGTCATGGTTCTTAAATGTTTTCCCTGGGATCATGAGGGCTAGAAACTTTCTTTTTTAAACAAAAGGTGAGGTTGTCATGATTTCAGCAGTCTGGGCTTTAAGAAAATATCTAAAGTTATGAGATGCAAAATAAATTGCAAGCACTGGTAATCCTGTGACACTTACACATTCTCTACAAGAAGTTAAAAGGATCGTGCTTTTCAAGAAATAAACAAACCAGATCTCTTGTGCATTTTTCCTCTGGCAACTTTTTTTATTGATGAGAAGAGGTAAAGATTTGGTCCTTTGTGTATGCCAAGTCAGCTTTTGTTTCGTGAAAATATATACACTTTCAGGATATAGCTGAAAGACAGAACTAGAAAGAGAGAGGCTTGAAGAGTTTTCAAGTAATGAGAACACTGGAAGAAAGCCAGGAATAATTATAGCTCTGGAAGGAAAGTTGAACAAATCTGTACTCAAGTCTAAGCTGAAAACCCACGATCCCTTAGTTTTAAGCATCTTCAACCAGGGACTGAGGAATAGTCACTCTGGATGGAGGCAATGGACGAAATCTAGCCCTGGGCAGCTGGGGGCAGCTTTTGTAGTAATTGTGGGGTTCCTGGTAGTTAAAGGGAGATGCACTGAATTATACCACTGCTGATTTTCACCCAAAATATTTGTGCATGTATAACGTGCCTCCTGGAATGGAGGAGTGATTGATCATCTACACCAGGGTCGGGGAACCTTTCCCCTGCCAGGGCAACTTTTGAAAATTAGTACAAGCTCCAAGTGCTGCGCATAAATTGGGGATGGGGGTGCTTAAGGATGGGAGTAATCCAGATCATAGATCTGTGCCATTTGTCTGTCCCCTACCCTTTTGTGTAGTATGCCGTCCTCTTTGCTCCAGTACCCTGAGCTCAGTTTTTCAGTGTTTGGAGGTAGGAAGTGCATCCAGGGGCCAGATCCAAGAACTGGAAAGGGGCCACATATAAACTAGATATGTGGGCCACATGTGGTTCCCAGGTCTGAGGTTTCCCACCCCTTGGTCTACACCCCAAGTGGTGGAAAAACCATACCACAAGGGTAGACAAAACAAATTGCCGCCATCAGAGTGAGAACAGTGCAAGATTGGGCAGAGAATGCTTGTTTGTTCGTTTTACTGGTGTTTCGATGTCAAGGCATTGTGGAATGGTCCAGTTGTCATTCCCGAAGGTATAATACTTTTTAGTCTCCTTGAGCAAGGTTTCACTCTGAAAAATTGTCTTAGTGGAACTACTTGCATGTTAAGGGTCAGGAACACCCATTGAAATTTGAAATTGGTACGGCTAACTGGGAGTTATCCAACATTCAATGAAGTCAAGGGGAGTCTTTCAGTTGATTTAGATGGTAACTAACTAGTCCACACCTAGATGTATTTATTCATCTGGGTGTCAGAAACAGGCTTTAAAGGGCAATTTCACACAAGTTTAGAAGCGGTCTGTCAGCCATGGTTTCCTTGACCCCCATTTATCATTGTATGTGTGTGACATTTTGGGATCTCTGGCATCTCCTCTATCCACATAGTTGTCATAGGAACCGTTTCCTCAGCATTATGTTGACTTATTCTGCAATGCAGTTTATTGTGTTATAATGTGCCGACAGTGAAGCACCTCGATGAATTTTTAAATGTCACCAAGGTAACTACTAGCAGTCGCTTAATTACGGTTTCATATAAAGATGAGTCCTTTCTGCCAATGAGAGTATATTTTTGGTTGGAAAATGATCCAGAGATTAAAGTGATTTGTGATATAGCAAAGATTCCTTTTATCACCTTGCCGGCCTAATTATAAATGTTTTATGAAAAAACTTTTTTAAGTATCCCAAGTGGATGGGACTCCAGTAGGATGACTCTCTCTTTCTCTCTCTCTCCAACAGTAGTAGTGCCATAGCAGGATAAAAAAACCTGATCACATATTTAACACATACAAAACCTCAGGGCCACAACAAAATAGCTGCAGCATGCAGTTCTGAGTAAAGCAGAATGGCAGATTACACATTGCTATTGCACTGTACAGGAATCCCCCCC
>QEPC01013938.1:4230266-4241168 GCA_003113815.1 Sphenodon punctatus
AGTACCTACCCACAGTTCTGCTCCGCCTCACACCCGGGCGGTGGGGTGGCCCATCTGTCTAAAGGCTAGCTGCCAGATGCGCAGGCAGAGCAGAAGCACTCCAGCTCTGTTGGAACATCCTGGAGTACCACCAGTGGAGTGGGCTACCCAAACCTGAGGCACCAGCTGGAGATAGTGCTGCAGTCTGCCTACTCGTGTATGGTGGCTGCAGCTCCGATCTTGGCTGGGGGTTGCTCTGGGCAACGCCATAGAGTTGCGGGTGCAGTGGCCTAGAGCATCAGGTGATCCACCTGCAGCTCTTTGGTGTGGGGGAGGAGGTGCTACATGGGTGGACTGTGGGCTGCCTGTGGCAACTGCCGAGTCCATATAAACCCAGTGCAGGTGAGGCTGCACCCAGACCATCAGGTGATCCACCTGCAGTACCTACCCACAGTTCTGCTCCGCCTCACACCCGGGCGGTGGGGTGGCCCATCTGTCTAAAGGCTAGCTGCCAGATGCGCAGGCAGAGCAGAAGCACTCCAGCTCTGTTGGAACATCCTGGAGTACCACCAGTGGAGTGGGCTACCCAAACCTGAGGCACCAGCTGGAGATAGTGCTGCAGTCTGCCTACTCGTGTATGGTGGCTGCAGCTCCGATCTTGGCTGGGGGTTGCTCTGGGCAGCGCCATAGAGTTGCGGGTGCAGTGGCCTAGAGCATCAGGTGATCCACCTGCAGCTCTTTGGTGTGGGGGAGGAGGTGCTACATGGGTGGGCTGCCTGTGGCAACTGCCGAGTCCATATAAACCCAGTGCAGGTGAGGCTGCACCCAGACCACCCCCAGACCTGCTCCAGGGGTGATCTGGGTCCGTCTAAAGACACCCAGTGTCGCTTTAGCTAAGCTTCTGCCTTGCTCATGTAGCTGGAGCCTAGCTGCTCTGCCCTCTCTCTCCCTTTTGGGGCTGCAGGTTTTTCTACCCTCCACTAGCCAGGTGTGCTCTCTCCGGTGGTCCAGCTAGGGTTGAAGTCAGAGTCTTAAAGGGCCAGCAGCCCCAACTGCTCCACCCTGCCACAGTTGCCCATATAAAACTAGCATATTTTCATATAGCACAGAAGGAGCTCTTTTGCTACTAGTTTGATAAAAAAAATCTTGACCTGTTCGGCTGTGTAATATAGAAGTAGCTTCTTCACCACAAATTCCCACAGGATTAGGGCCCAAACTGCATACAACATGCTGGTTTTCCTAACCTGAGAGTGCTTTTATTTACACTTGCCTATATATAGCTCCTTACATGTATGCACAGCTTCTTCAGTCCACTAGACCCCTCCAACGCTACATTTTCTTCTTGAAGAGGTAAGCCCCTCCCCTGCCTTTGCTGCCTAGGTGACCCCTGTCCAGCCAACTCTAGGGAGAACCCTGTGGGAGTTGGGAGCCCCAGGACAGGTTTCTAAGCTCCTGGGTGCTCCAAGGCAAGATCTTTAGACCTGAACCCTGTCTGTTCCTGCTGGTCTCCTACTGAGTGCTGGCTCAGTCTTCTGTACTGACTGGTTGCATCAGCTGATAACTTAGACTGATTTTAGCTGTGCATGATGACGCAGCATAAAATCACGCCATGTGTCAATATCCCGCGTGTGGGATTTAGACGCGACGTTTTGCGCATTAAAGCCAGTTGCACGTTCTCGTCCAAAGCTGCAAATTAAATACCTCGATGTCAAGGTATTTAGTTCTCGGCTGCAAAAGAGCGCACAACCGCCTTTAACGTGCAAAATGTCGTGTCTGAATCCCACACGCGGGATAGAGCGCACGTCTGCGCACGTCTAAAAGCGGCCATAGCTGATGATAACCCAGATGAAGTCCAGCTTCCTTCCTGTTCCCAGCTGGGCCCACTTGACTGGGCTGCAGTGCCATCCAAGGGCTGCACCCCACCACAATTTAGGATGATGATTCACCCCTTCAGGTTGCCATTCTGCAGGCACTTAGGATTGTTTATTTCAGATAGAAACTAAATTGAGAACAAAATGTTACATTCTGATATGGCCTGGACCCCTGAAAGACCCCTGAGAGACCGCCTATCCCCTCCTGTTCCACTGTGGCCTCTGAGAACAGCCAGGAATGTCCTCTTGCAGATAGCATCTGCTCTTCAGGTTCACAAACAAGAGCACTCAGAGAGGTGTTCTCAGTGGCTACCCCACAATTATGGAACTCCCTTCCCTTGGAGGTTCCTCTAAGACAGTCTGCTCTTCTTCCAGAGACGAGTAAGACTTTTTTGTCTGGCCACGCATTTGGCAGGCAGGGGAAAGGTTTGGAGAGTTGTGGGATAGGGGAATTTATGTGCTTCGTTTGGTTTTATTTCTGTATTTTAATGTATTGGAGGCTAGGGAATTTTCTTTGGTTTGATTCTGTGTATGTTTTGAATATTTAAAAAAAAATATTTTTTATTGTTTTGTCTTCTTACTTTAATGGGAAAGGTGGGATAAAAATGTAAATAAATAAATATTAACATCTAGCTGTAATGTACAGTAGGGAACTTCTGTGTTCTTTCTTTCTTTCTTTCTTTCTTTCTTTCTTTCTGTTTATTTTTTATTTTATTGTATTTTTTAAAAGTCCTGCTATTTTAATACAGCCAGGCTAGTCTTCTATGGGATTGTAACAGAGTTGTTGTGGGTGAGTAGATACAGGATCTGGCTCACTGAGAGCTAGCACTCTGACAATTAGTCACCTGGGGTTACGTGTGTGTGTGTGAGAGAGAGAAAGAGAGAGAGCACGTCCAGATGAAGCCAAGTAGAGAGAGGTGGCTAAAGGGAGCCCAGATGAATCTTCTAAGAGGAATCAGTAGAGTTGGAGCCTTAGAGAGGCATGTGAGGAGGTGCAAGGAGCTGAAGACCCAGGGATGAAAGAGAACAGACCACCCAGCCTCTCCATGAAGGGGACACTGAAGTATATTAGGCAGAGGGCTGAAGGACCAGGGCAGAGGCCTGTGGGGCTCTACCAGCATCATGAGCTAATCTCTCAAAAAGAGTAACATCTGTAGTTGGCAGCTGGTGGAGCAGCATGAGTAACATCAGTGGAGTAATGAGGACCAAAATACATCCCTGAGACAGAACAACAGCCTGAGTGGACAGGGAAGATGACAAACTGTGAGTTGGTCTCAGTCCTGTAGTCAATTACAACCAATTCCTCATCGTTCCCAGGGCCAGTGCTACCAGGGGGCGGCATAAATTGTTATTTCCACTGCTGCCGGCAGGCTGGATCGGGGTTGGGAGAGGCAGGGGGAACTGGGGCCAGGTGACAAAAATCCACAGGAATTGCATACTGAGACAACTAACTTTCATATGCATAGTGACTCCTTCAGCGTTCTCCCCTGCAGCCCAATTGGGGATAGTGTAAGCATTGCAAGGCCAAAATAGTAAGAGTTGTAAGAGGTTACACCTATATGTGCATGCGTAAAAAGGTTTTTTCCTACAGTTCCAGTTTGGGGTATGAACAAAGAAATAAAGTATGTGTTTGTTTCATGAAGATGGTCACTGAATTTCTCTGACTTGTCATTTGGGGTAGCCTTTGTGAACTGGAGAGAATACGGTGCATTTCAGTCAGACTGTAAACAGGCTTTGAGCAGATGATTACTAGGTCTTATCACAGGATGGAGCCAATATTGGGTATTCACTCCCACGCCCTCTCTCCATCCCCATACAACATGGTGCCTGCCTTTCTGGAACACTTTAACAATGAACGTTGGTGATAGGTCAGCAAAGTGACTGCAGTGATCATGAGAGGGTAGAGTGACTGTGATGTGTGCTGCACTGTTGCTCTATGCCATACATGTATTCTATGCCATACATGTATTGTATGGCATGTTGTAAAACCTGGCTGTTCGCCCAGGCCTTTGGGGGTTGGGTTGGTTAGGGTTATTGTTTTTTCGCCCCTATTCTGTTTTATTGTTAATTTCCGGGGCCCTGTTTAAAATATTTTTATTGTTGATTATTTTAAATTGTTTTATATTGTTTTTATGTATTTATATTGTTGGAAGCCGCCCCGAGCTGTTTACAGGAGGGGCGGGGTATAAATGACAGTAATTAATAAATAAATAAATAAATAAATATTGTTCCTGCAAGATGACTTATTAACTCTTATCAGGTGCTTCCCAAGGTATTGCCATCATTGAACAGAGATGAAGCCAAAACAAAACCGTGGCATGTGAACATCCCCAAACTTTAGGATGGGCTTAGGGCTAAGGAAAGGCTGCTCTGTTTAATTTTTTCTAATTCTGCTCTGTGCTAATTTTTGTAAATTTAGAAGGGTTTTTCTTCCTCCTGTGGGTTTTTTTCATTTGGCCCCTTTCCAGTTCCTGGAGTGGAGATGACAGCATGAACTCAAGGAGAGGGAATGGATCCATGATCTGGACCTTTCGCTTTCCCCACCCATCCGGAACAAACCCCTTTAAGCATCCCCACCCCCAACTTCTTTTCAACCCATAGAGCATAGACTAGTTTTCAAAGGGAAAATATTTTCCACCGTGAACTAAAGTATTGAATTTACCACTCTAAACATGAGTGAAACAAATTAATCCTTCTTCCCTCTTGTGCGTTGTTCCGGCCTCTGTTATTAGTGCAGAAAAAAACCCCAAGAGCTGGTGAAAGGCGAGTTAATTTTCAGTCAATTGAACATACTCATTAAATAAAATTCCAAAGCTATTAATTACTAGCATATTATGAGAGCTGGGGTTTCACTTGCTATATAATCACATTGTACCTATTTTTACCACTAATTAATGGAATATTATAGAAGAAGTAGTGAATTAATTATACTTCAAGACTTCTGTATAAAGATGTTAATTGTGTAAAGACTGCTTCTTCTTTCAATTGTGGCAACGTTTATAGCTAAACTATGTTCTGGAATAAAAATTTACATTCTACTGGAGTATGTGGGCCAGTTAATTGCTACTGGTAGCTGGCTTCCAGCTCCTGAATGGACCAAGGCCTGCAGCATTTGTTTGGTGGAGGTGTGCACAGATCCAATAAATCCTTGCTCATCAGAACTGAAACAAATAGTGGATTTGATATTCATAAATATTAGTTGCATTTTTGAATAGTCATCCGGATGTCCGAGCAATGTTCACAGCCAAAATGAATATTTACCTATTTGCTTTTCCAAGTATTCCTGTTCAGTTACTTCATTTATTTTGGTTATCTGATTGGTCATTTTGATTTTTTAGTGTTTTGGTTACTTTGCTGCGGTTACCATACATCTGAAACTAAGTAACCAAAATAGCAATGATCAACCTGAATAATGAAAATCCTGTAATAAATGGATATCTGACAAAACAAAAATAAAGAGTGGCTTTTATCCACTTCATTGGACCTGAATCAAAATGTTCACAGTGTTTGCTGTGAATATTTACTTCAGCTCTGGGTGGAGCTTCTGGTCAGTCTTCCCTGACTCTTGCTTGGCCCACTTCCTTTGTTCTCCTCTCCTTGCTTGTGTTGGTGTTGGTATCTGCTGCAGTCGCTGTGGAGAGTGTGCTGAGCGGCGGGTCTGCTGAGGAAACGTTGCTGCGAGTGGACTACAGAGAAACTGCGCTTAGTGGCCTCCGTGAAGGGATAGTGTGGANGGTTAGGGTTATTGTTTTTTCGCCCCTATTCTGTTTTATTGTTAATTTCCGGGGCCCTGTTTAAAATATTTTTATTGTTGATTATTTTAAATTGTTTTATATTGTTTTTATGTATTTATATTGTTGGAAGCCGCCCCGAGCTGTTTACAGGAGGGGCGGGGTATAAATGACAGTAATTAATAAATAAATAAATAAATAAATATTGTTCCTGCAAGATGACTTATTAACTCTTATCAGGTGCTTCCCAAGGTATTGCCATCATTGAACAGAGATGAAGCCAAAACAAAACCGTGGCATGTGAACATCCCCAAACTTTAGGATGGGCTTAGGGCTAAGGAAAGGCTGCTCTGTTTAATTTTTTCTAATTCTGCTCTGTGCTAATTTTTGTAAATTTAGAAGGGTTTTTCTTCCTCCTGTGGGTTTTTTTCATTTGGCCCCTTTCCAGTTCCTGGAGTGGAGATGACAGCATGAACTCAAGGAGAGGGAATGGATCCATGATCTGGACCTTTCTCTTTCCCCACCCATCCGGAACAAACCCCTTTAAGCATCCCCACCCCCAACTTCTTTTCAACCCATAGAGCATAGACTAGTTTTCAAAGGGAAAATATTTTCCACCGTGAACTAAAGTATTGAATTTACCACTCTAAACATGAGTGAAACAAATTAATCCTTCTTCCCTCTTGTGCGTTGTTCCGGCCTCTGTTATTAGTGCAGAAAAAAACCCCAAGAGCTGGTGAAAGGCGAGTTAATTTTCAGTCAATTGAACATACTCATTAAATAAAATTCCAAAGCTATTAATTACTAGCATATTATGAGAGCTGGGGTTTCACTTGCTATATAATCACATTGTACCTATTTTTACCACTAATTAATGGAATATTATAGAAGAAGTAGTGAATTAATTATACTTCAAGACTTCTGTATAAAGATGTTAATTGTGTAAAGACTGCTTCTTCTTTCAATTGTGGCAACGTTTATAGCTAAACTATGTTCTGGAATAAAAATTTACATTCTACTGGAGTATGTGGGCCAGTTAATTGCTACTGGTAGCTGGCTTCCAGCTCCTGAATGGACCAAGGCCTGCAGCATTTGTTTGGTGGAGGTGTGCACAGATCCAATAAATCCTTGCTCATCAGAACTGAAACAAATAGTGGATTTGATATTCATAAATATTAGTTGCATTTTTGAATAGTCATCTGGATGTCCGAGCAATGTTCACAGCCAAAATGAATATTATTTACCTATTTGCTTTTCCAAGTATTCCTGTTCAGTTACTTCATTTATTTTGGTTATCTTATTGGTCATTTTGATTTTTTAGTTTTTTGGTTACTTTGCTGCGGTTACCATACATCTGAAACTAAGTAACCAAAATAGCAATGATCAACCTGAATAATGAAAATCCTGTAATAAATGGATATCTGACAAAACAAAAATAAAGAGTGGCTTTTATCCACTTCATTGGACCTGAATCAAAATGTTCACAGTGTTTGCTGTGAATATTTACTTCAGCTCTGGGTGGAGCTTCTGGTCAGTCTTCCCTGACTCTTGCTTGGCCCACTTCCTTTGTTCTCCTCTCCTTGCTTGTGTTGGTGTTGGTATCTGCTGCAGTCGCTGTGGAGAGTGTGCTGAGCGGCGGGTCTGCTGAGGAAACGTTGCTGCGAGTGGACTACAGAGAAACTGCGCTTAGCGGCCTCCGTGAAGGGATAGTGTGGAGAGGCGCACGCAACCCTTACCTGCATAGAGTGACTACAGCTGAGCTGACAGAAAGTGGTGGGGGATCCTGNATTTTGGTTACTTTGCTGCGGTTACCATACATCTGAAACTAAGTAACCAAAATAGCAATGATCAACCTGAATAATGAAAATCCTGTAATAAATGGATATCTGACAAAACAAAAATAAAGAGTGGCTTTTATCCACTTCATTGGACCTGAATCAAAATGTTCACAGTGTTTGCTGTGAATATTTACTTCAGCTCTGGGTGGAGCTTCTGGTCAGTCTTCCCTGACTCTTGCTTGGCCCACTTCCTTTGTTCTCCTCTCCTTGCTTGTGTTGGTGTTGGTATCTGCTGCAGTCGCTGTGGAGAGTGTGCTGAGCAGCGGGTCTGCTGAGGAAACGTTGCTGCGAGTGGACTACAGAGAAACTGCGCTTAGTGGCCTCCGTGAAGGGATAGTGTGGAGAGGCGCACGCAACCCTTACCTGCATAGAGTGACTACAGCTGAGCTGACAGAAAGTGGTGGGGGATCCTGCCCGTGTCTCTTCTGTCCTAGCACCCATAAGATTGGAGAGGGGCCTTTGGCGCCGCCGGAGGTGCGCACCAGAGTGGCGTGCCTAAGGGCTGCATGCGCAAGGGTGTGCCCTTGTGCGTGCAGCCTTAGGTGCGGGACGGGCTGAATGTGTGCCCCTCCGAGTGGTGCAGTTTTGTATATTAATTTACTTGTACTTTACATTCTGTTTTTGCTGTGGTTGGTTTTGGGGGGTGGGCCAATTGCAATGGATAAAAAACAGGGTAGAATGTCCAACTCTCCTCTGGGTAACTCTCCAGCCACGTCTTAAGCAGGTGAAGATATTGGATTTTACCCATCGCATGACTAGTATCTCCCTCTCTAATAGATTTGAATGCCTGGGAGTTGAGGCGGGGGGAACTTCGCAGGAGTCCTTCCTCTAAAGGCGCCATGGATGGACTTTTCCAGAGGACTGCAGATCCAGGGATGCTAGTCAGGGCAGCTGGGGCTGGTAGGGGGCTGGTGGGGTTTCAGGGGGATTCTATGTTAATGCACTGTTGCTCCTGATTACTGGAGATTGCCTCCTCATTGCAGGCTAATGTTAATAAGTGGGGTAGCGTGTTGGAACAAATATACCATCAGCTCCAGTAAGCCCTTGTTAATTCAAAAGAAATTTCTTTCAATGGACAGGAGATAGGACATTGTGTGGCCTCTCGGGAGGGGAAGGATACCTTTAAAACCAATTATATTAATGGCGCAAATGAGGTTGTGAACGGTGCCCCCAATTCCAATGTGCATTATAGTGGGAGGAAGGAGGGTCAGGTCTCCTGCTTTAGAAACAGACTCTTGGCAGGCGAGAGGTCCATCACGCCTTGGCTAATGATAATAGAGAAATCTGCCATCTAGCTGGTTCTTAGATCCCTGTGGAATGGGATCATTCCCAGCTGGGCTACTAAAATGCTGATTGCCCACAATCTTACCTTTCTTACGGGTGCTAAAATGGTCCAGAAGGATATTGATAAGATTGTTTTCATCAATGATACAACTGATCTGAAAAGCCTTATGGTAATCTTCAGCGATTCGGGCTGGGTCCTTTAAGCTTTTTTGTTGAAGGTGCTCTTTGAAACAGTGGGGCGTATCAATTGATAGAGTTTTTTATTACTCTCCATCCAGGTCAATTGATTCTGCCCCCAAAGTTCAAGGGTATGGATCACCTCTGGGTGAAGCTGTTGTAGAATCAATGGACCTAGAGGCTCTTGCTAGCTCGGCTCCTGTAGGGAATAAATAATTATGTGACTGTTCATATAATTGCCCCTGATAAGACGTATTGTGAGATTGCCTCACCTGGGGTCGAAGCAATACCTAGGACACCTATGGATTTGCAGGGGGCTGGGAATGATGCCAATATGTTCACCAAATCTGATCTGATTATACGTTCCCCTAAAACTGATTTTACTAAAAAAAATATTGAAGTCTTTTTAGGTTTTTCTATACGGAATCCAGATGATTCCCAAATCAAGGCTTTTTTTGACAAACTGAAACCTAAGGACCAGGATTTGTTCCTCGGTAGATTGTTTTCACTGCAGGACAAGCTTTTTGAAAGGGAGATTAATACTGAGGAAGGTGGGAACAGCAACAATGCTCACCTGCAGACTCCACTCTTAACCAAGCCAAGGGCTTCTGCTCTTTATGAGCCGGGGACCATAGGGCAAGTAGAGATAAGAAACAGGCTAAGCCGGGACAGGACAAATGTGGCTATGGGCCAGCCACATGGGGAGGAGGGTTCTGATGGTGTAGACCTTTGTTTGTCAGGCCACTAGGGCCAGGGTTCCCCCAGTGTCCACAGCTAATGTGGTCACGGAGGGGCCCATCTCCGCTGTTGTACTGCAGAAGGTTGATGTTCCCGCGACAAGGTGGGATGGTTGTGTGAGGGTGGACGAGTTGCAGGCTGTGGATAATGCCACCCCGGAAGATTTATTTACTAAGCATTTTTCTCCATCCTTGGCATTGCCCGCTGTGCCCTCTAGTCAAGATTGGCAATCAACTTGTGGTAGCAGTATGCGGGGCCAGGATTGACTATGGAATCCCCAGGACGCGGCTTTCTCAGGTCACAAATTTAGAATTTTGCCATGGAATATCGCCGGCTGGTTCTGGCTGTTGAACCAAGATGTGCAGGCTTTGTTAAGTAATTATGACATTCTTTGCATCCAGGAATCCTGGCTTATAGATATCTCTTCTCTTTCTTTCCCTGACTTCCAGATCTGGCATTGTCCAGCCATTAGGGAGGCCAAATTTGGTCGGGCCTCGGGCGGACTCATAACTTGTCTGAAATCTTTATCATCAGTTCAGGCTAGAGTAGTGCCCAAGGCTCCAAGCAATGTCCTTGCAATACTTGTTTTGTTTGTTACTAATTGCAAGCTTTTGATTCTGAACATTTATACTCCTAGGGTGATGCATGACGGGGCCTTTTGGAACTTATTAGAAGATTTTATTGTTTCTCTTGAAACTGATTATCCTGGACAGCCGATTATTTTAGCTGGAGACTTTAACTCCAGGATTGGTAATAGTCTGTCTAGACAAGCTGAAATATTGGGCATTGAAGATTCGGATGAGTCCTCCCCCTCCCCCCAGATCTAGGGATAGTGAGTTGAACTCAAATGGGATGCATTTTCTTAAATTTCTTTTTGTGGGTGGTTGGAAAATTTTAAATGGGAGGACTACCTCAGATGTTGATGGCCAGTTTACCTTTATTTTGCAAGTTGGTAAGAGTGTCATAGATTATATCTGCATCCAGGATGTGTTTTCGGATTCCTGCCCGGACTTTGGGTCTCGGCTGAGGGTTTTAGTGATCATTTACCTATCACCATGACTTATCCCCCCCACTCCCTTGGGATCTAATCCAGTTAGTGACTCTCCTCCCTGATAATTTCTTTGATATCTCACTTAGGATTCGCTGGTCTGCCGTGGTGGATGAGAAATGCTCCAAGTTGTACCCTCAGGATACCTTTGTTGAAGCAAAGCAGGCTTTTCTTGCTCCATCTCTGATGGACTTTGCAAAGATTTTGTTGGAAATGCAAGGACTGTGAGATCATTG
>QEPC01013938.1:4279915-4296335 GCA_003113815.1 Sphenodon punctatus
TGGGGGGGGAACACCTTCACTGGAGACCTCACTTCCCCGACACCCCTTCCTGGTTCCTGGGGACCGTGTGTACGAGAGGGAGTGTGTGCGGGGCCTTCCCTGGTCGGGAAGCGGCGTGGCCTGTGTCCCTATGATGAACTTGGCAGGGAGCGACTGAGATCCTCCATACTGCCGTATAAGATCCTGAGGGAACCTTTTTCAGGCACACCGCTCTCCTCCCAGCCTCAGGCCCAGTGTCGAACCAGGGGATCCTGGTTCAGGGGGCCGCTCCGTCCCACACGCACGTACCCCGGGCTTTTCCCCTCTTTGGGGTTTGGTGAGAGCCGCCAGACCCCACAGAGCCACCCTGTCAATGGCCTCCTCCAGCAAGCTGTTCCAACGCTGGACCAGCTCATCGACAGAGTGAACATCCAGGTCCAAGGTTAACTCCCTCAGGACCTCTTTGAACCACTGGGGTTCCATCAGCCTCCAAGGGTGGACCATCCTAACTGGCCCCTTCCCATGTGGTTAAATCGGCCATGAGTTTGGTCCCACATACCTGACTTGTTCTGTACAATGATATTTTTTCCATTATTATTGCAGCTAGTAACTCTTGTTGACGCACCCCCAAAGAGACGCAGAGACGTAACATTGGTTTAAAACAGCATGGCCACACTCTTTATTAAACAAATTAAAAGGCCGGTGGGGGATTGCACTAGCAATCTTGGGTCCAGCATGCTAGCTAAAAACACTCCTTATTAACTATAAACTGAGTACTGTCTCGGAAGTGCCTTCCGTTTGGCAGTACGGTAAACTAGAACCATCCCCTCTTCAACTGCCTCGTGGCCAATGGCCGAAGGGGTGTGTGCCCACTGTGGGCATGAGTAAGTTGGTAAATGCCCCACAGGATGTGAAGGCTGTGCACGGCCCTACTCACCCTGCGAAGCACCCCTCCCAGGGTTATGACCCCTGTGCATGCCCTGCATTACACGAGGTATCACATCCCCATCTCTTATGGAGATGGCTCTTTTAACTATCTTAACTTATTTATCCTAACCTAGCTTGCTGGACCCCTGCCACCAAGGGGGAGTCAGAAGGAACTGACCCGCCCCCACCGCCTAACCTAACAACAAACCTTGCAAATGCCCAGCCAAGGCAGCCAAGTACAGCTGATTTCCCGTGTCCGATAGATGGACTCCATCTCCACTATATAGGGCGGTGTTAGTGTGCACTATCCCATTGTGGTTAATGAAAGTACCGCCCATGCTGTGAACCCACTTGTTTATTTCACGATTGATTCCCTTTCTGGCTCTATCCACTTTGCCCGGTTTTGGGGCTCCCTCCCACCAAATTCTGGGTATCCAATTTGTCCAGACTAATTTGGCACTTTGAAACCATCCCTTCACCGTAAGCAAATCTGTCTTGATTCGTATAATTAACCTGACCCTTTTTGTTGAAACAATATCATTTTCCCCTAGGTGGATGACTGTCATATCCGGGCTACTGCTTGCTTCCATCTTTTTCAATGCCGGCAGGAGCTGAGCCCACCGCATCCCACTCCTACCCAACCATCTAATGTTTGCATGTTCCCTTAGGCCCAGTTGAGCACCTAATTCAGTAGATGCAGCAGCTCTGTTCGCCCATCGGACAATGCTGTGACCCACAATCTAGACTTCCTGTTTCGTCCTGTCCCGGGGTCCCACTCCTATGGGAAACACATTATTGTTAGAAATGGCACAGTCTGATGTATCTCCTGAAGGCCGTGGACCTCCATCTCCCTACTGCCTTAATGGCTTCATTGGGTAACCCAGCAGCCGCAGCTGTTGTGACAGCCCCAATCCTGAAGGAGTGGAAGCCAAACTCCTTGGTGGGTAAACCTGCCTTGACAAGGGCAGCCCTGAAGACTGCGGTGAATTGATGCATGGTAAGGGGGGCCGCATCCTGGTGCATAAACAGGGGCCCTGACGCCTGGGGCCTTGCCCGCAAATAGTGCCCCAAGTGTAATACCGGGCAGATTGCGGTTTGCCCGCATCTGTACAACTGGACGATATGCCCTTTCCTCCGCTGGTCGGTCTTTGACCAGTGTAACTGGATATCTATCCTATCTACCCTGCATGAAACATCCGTGCTCTGAAGGGGCATGTCCAACTTGTCCCGTGTGTTGGCTGCAACCACTTCACTAATGCGAAAGCCCCCAAAGAATGTCACGGCGTACACAGTAGTAAACAGATGCAATTCGTACGTGTCGTAACACACCTCGGGCAGGACCCTGGTCACCATTAACAGTCTAGGGGTAGTGAGTGGTGCCCTGGATATAGGCGGGGGCCGTGCGGACCGGACCCAGCTCTCCAACATATATTTGATGTAGAATCCCCTGTCCGGGGACGGGAAACCCATGATCTGGTTGGCGAATACCAGGGCGGCAACTTTTCTCCCTATCGTGCCCGGTGCCAATCCTCTCTTCTTCTTCTGTATTGCGAATTGGATAACCTTGGGCTCACTGATGGGAAAACCCAGACCCCAACCTTTGAGGCTCTGAATTCCTGAAACTCCCTGACTGCCCTACCGTAAGCAGCTTGGGTTCGAGGGGCCAATGATCTCTTTATAATAGTCTGTGCCATTAGTCCCCAAGGCTCCACAACCCTGGTGGAAGAGGGTCGGGGGCAGACCTGGCTTCCAGTGCCAGTTCTCGGAAACGCGTTGTCTGGAATCGAGAAAGGGCATCAGCAATGCCATTATCAATCCCAGGTACGTGTCTAGCTGTAAATAATGTATTGGACCTCAAACATGCTAGCACCAGTGCCCGGACCAGACTCATAACTCTGGGGGACCAGGACGACAAGGTGTTAATTACATGGACAACTGCTAAGTTGTCACACCAGAACAAGACAGGGCAGTTGGCAAACTGGTCGGACCAAACCAATACTGCCACCACTATCGGGAACAGTTCCAAAAATGTCAAGTCTTGGGTTACTCCTTGGTCATGCCAACTTTTGGGCCATGGGGCTGCGCATCATTGGGTCCTAAAGTAGATCTCAAAGCCTGACCCCCCCCCAGCCGCGTCCGAATGAACTTGGAGGTCTGCCTGCAGTAGCAGCCGGGTTCTCCAAAAACTTACTCTGTTAAAGCCGGATAAAAAGTTCAGCCAAGTGCATAGATCCTTCCTCATTTCACCTGTCACTCGAATCCTGTGGTGTGGGGCAGTCGCCCCTCTAAGCCTTTCATACAACCGGGATAGGAAAGCCCTACCCGGGGAAACAACCCAGCAGGCAAAGTTAAGACTGCCCACGAGGGACTGAAGCGCTTGTACGGTGATCTTTTTTGAGGCCAGGCACTCTTGTATCTTAATCCTAAGGGCCTGCAATTTGTCTGCTGGGAGGCTGGATTGCTTGTTAACCATATCCAGTTCTATTCCCAAATACGTAATTTTCGTATGGGGGCCTTCCATTTTCTCCAGGGCCAACAGGACGCCAAGGCCCTTGGCCACTTCGTGAAAAAGCCGCAAAGCAGCTGCACAATCCTTGGATCCGGGCTTCCCTATTATGAGGAAGTCATCGAGGTATTTTGTCACCTCTCCTTCCTTCCACTGTTGTTTAAAGACCCATTCTATCAGGGAACTGAATCTCTCAAAAATTGAACAGGAAACCGAGCAACCCATTGGCATGGCCCGATCGAAGTAATATAGCCCTTCGAATTGGAAACCCAGAAGGTGGAAACTCTCCGGGTGTACAGGTAACAGGCGAAAGGCGGATTTCACATCACATTTTGCCATCACAGCTCTCCACCCCATCCTTCTGGCTTTTTCGACAACCACGTCAAAGGAAGCATATTTAATCGTGGTAAGTTCCCTTGGGATGGCGTCATTGACTGATCTGCCTCTTGGATGGGACAGGTGGTGTATGAGGCGAAATTCCCCAGCTCCCTTTCTTGGGACTACCCCTAGGGGGGATATAAACAAATTTGGTATCGGAGGTACTTGAAATGGGCATGCTACCCTCCCTTTGTTAACTTCCTTCTCAATTTTACTTTGGACTATATGTTCTGTTCCAATTGTAGATTTCAAATTGTGTGCTGTCCCTACTGGATCCACTTGGTTGGCTGGTATCCGGAATCCCGCTCTAAATTCCTCAACTATATATGCTACTTCCTGTCGATTGGGGTGATGGCACAGGGTGCGCTCCAACCGGTCAGTTTGGACCGGCGTTGGCCCCCTGCCCAGCTCGACCATTTCCCGGGGTGCTGGAGCCTCCTTTTCTGGTGCTCCCTCCCTGCAAAAACTTTCCCTTTTCATTCCTCTGCCTGAGCTTAAAACAATTACTGACTGGGTGACACACCCCCCCCACACAATTTGAACACTCGTGGCGAAACTTGCAAGAGCTCCTATTACATTTTCCTCCCCGATTGTACTCCCAGCAGGGGCCCGTACTGCTTTGAGTATTCCTTCTACCCTCCCCCCCGAAAGGGCTCGTTGGCTGCCGCAGCATCACCTTTTACCAAGGCATGACCGCTTTCGGACAAGGGTGCCCTGGTCACATCCACCATGCACTCCAACCATAAGTCGGTTGCATGTATATCCCAGCGCATTCCAGGATGTAATGCTGCTCTGTGTCGGAAAGCCTCGTCGTATCTTAACCAGGCCCCTGGGGGGCCGGTTGCATATGCCCTGCGTACTATGTCTACATATTTGTGGAGTTCCAGGCCACACCCTGGGTCGGCCTGTAGCACAACTCCCATGTAGATGGCGAACGCTGATGTCCAGTTTGCCCAGTTCCTGTCCGCCTTGGGGCGTCAAAACTTCTCTTTATCCTTGGCATCTTCCCCTTCAGAATGATCCAGAATCGGATCACTGAACATAAGGGTGTACACATCAACGTATTCGCCCGGCCAGATTTTTCCTTTGTCGCTGGCAGCAGGTGCTCCCCAAGGGGGTGGCCATGCCACTGTAAGCCCCCCCTGGGGGAGGGCGAACTGGCGGGGCGGTCGATGTACTTGCCCTTTCCCAGCTGTTTCTCTCCCCAGGCCCCACCTGCCCTGCGGCAGCAGGGGCACCTTTCTGAGGATCCCTGCTATTCTGGGCCGTGTCGGCTTGGGTGTCCCCTCCCGCTGGTGGTGGTGGGGCTGGGGTTACCCATGCCCAAACCCCATCCAGCATCCTTCTTTGCAGTCCGGTGTGGATTGGGGGGGCCACTGCTACATCGGCCTCCATCGACCTCCTGAGTGACCCCTGGCAAGGGGGGGAATCTGGCTCCCTTCCCTGCCATCACCCACTCCAGCCTGAACTGGACGGTTGCCCTCTGGCCTGTGCTCTCGCCCCATCTCCTCACCTTGATTTGCAGCTCCTGTTGTTACACTGGGCTCTCCCGAGCCACTTCTTCCTTGCTGCAACTGTCTCTCAAAGGCCTGTGCTCTTTGCCACAATTCCTCATAGGTGGGCTGTTCTTCCCCTTCGCAGTTTTCAATTCTCCTCCTGGTCATTGGGGGTGATTCTCCTGCCTTGAGAAAAGGAGAGACCCCCCTCCCCTCCAGCCCCTCTGGGTCGGCTACCTCCTCTACCATGTGCCTGCCCACCAGGACTGCTCCCTCTACTTATCCCCATATGGTGCTGAACTAGGCCTGGGATCCCCAGGGGGTCCTGCACCCCTGTTGCTGCCTCTCCCTGGTTCTGTGCTGCCTGGGCCCCACTTGCATAAATTGCATCCAACAGGAGGCCTAGGCCCCCGCTCTGTCCCCTGTCCCCGGGGGTGTCCATCCTGGTGTCCACATCCTGGGCCTGATCTCTGGGGTTGGCTGCCTAGGCTGTCTGGACTTGCCCCCTTCGTTGCCTGGCCCTGCCTCCCTCTCCCTCAATTGGGCCTCACAGGTCTGAAGCCTTGCCAGGATCTCAGCGGGGGTAGGGCACCTGGGCCGGGAACTTGCCTCCTGCTCCTGTCCGTCCCGTGTGCCATTGGCCCGGTCACTGCCCCCCCCCGTGCTCCCTTTCTTGGCTCCATCCTCTTTTTCCTTGTTGCTCCGACCCATCTCTGTGTACTTGCAGCAGCAGCAGCAGCTTTCCCCAGTGCGCTCTTCTGCTGCTGCTCCTCTCGCCTCTTCACCCGTTCTGTCGCTCTCACATGGCTGCAGGGTCACTCCCTTCTAACAGGGAGGAGCCCCAAACCCCGCGCTGCGCTTTGCGCAGGTGCGTTGGGCAGTTGCCATGGCAACCCCAATAGAAAACAGAGAGAGGCCTTCTAACAGGCCTCTCTCACACGACCACACTGCCGCGCCTCTTCCCCATTCGGGGGGGTGGGGGGGTGGGTCCCGACAATGGGCTTCTCTGGAAAATCTAGTTCCCATCCTGCAAATTTCAGTGAAGATTAGGGGAATTGTTTGTTAACATGCAAGAAGGATGTATTTCCCATGTATGAAAAGTCTGATTTTTATCATTCACTGAATGCTGGTGCAGGAGCCTAGATTAAATGTATGAACAAATAATCCTTTTCCATCTAAAGGTGAATCTGTTTTCTAGCCTTCTTCTTGAGTTTGTTCTATTAGTAACTGGCAACCTAAATCCTAATTTGTTTCCTTTGTCTCTCATGTCCCCGAACACTTTCAAGGAAAGTCCAGGATTTTCTAGCATAGAAAATGCAGTGCCAAGACTGGCTGTCATTTTACAAGAATAATCCCAGTGAGGCCAATGGGGCAACTCATGACAATAGCTGGTTGAATAGTAGTCCGATTTAATAATTAAAAGGATGAAGCTGATTGAAAGCAAGTAAACAGCATTGGTGAAAAAGTTTGAAAACCACCTTTCAAACTGTCTTATTTTACAAATATTCCTAAACTTTCTTGGGAAAAAACCCATGAAATGCCCCTCTTTATGGGTTTTTCCAATTTTTCACAAATGGTTTCACTTCTGGATTTTAAAAACTAAACTAAAACCAGAAATTCCAGTTTGTAATTTTGAAGCTAAATGAAATAAAATGTACAAGACACAGGCCCTTGTCACATGAGATGCCCCCCTCCATGTGGGCAACTGGGTGGGCGAGGAGGGGGCATCCGTGCGACCGCCGGTGGGGGTGCATGTGTGCTCCTGCGCTCCACCCATCTCCACCGATTTCCCCCATGCACGGAGGCATTGGAGAAAATGAAGGTGCCTCCGTGTGTGGAGATCGGTGGAGATGGGTGTGTGTGTTTATGTGATGGGCCGCACACTCGCCGCACTCTCACTGCGGCCTCCACCCTTCCCCCCCACACCGTGGTTCCTTCTTGGCCTTTTTGAAAAGGCCCATAGTTAGTGGACTGTTACAGAGGAGAGGAAGTAATAAAAATGTAAGGAAGTAATTTGGAAAACAAATAAAAATTGCATAACTAAACTGGAGAAAATGTTAAGAAAATTTAGTAAGATAAAAAGAAATACTTGTGTAAAATTAGGAAAGCTTTGGAGAAGTATTTTTCACATTAGTAACTAGTTGTCTTACCATACAAACCAATCACAAAATTTGCCAAGAATAATGGAGGTTAAACATACAAAATTGTTCAACCACTCATGAATTCCAATCCACTCATCAGCAACGCAGGCAGAAGCTGGCTATCTTTTCAAGACTCTTGGATTCTAGAGCAATTGTCTTTTGGCATAATCCCCTGATTTCTTTGGGATTATACCAGCAAGGAATTTGTCATCTTGCCTACACTTTTGATGGAACTTTACACTCTTTGGTTCCCTTACTATGCTACTGCTTTCAAAAGCTATTGTTTGCTAACATTATTTATGGCCATAATCACCATTTATACCCTTGGTCAACAGTGTTGGTAAATGCATCATTGTGTTTGCATTGCAAACTTTGTCCCATGTGTAAACTATCTCTCTTTTAAAAAGAGTTATTTATTCATATACCAGTTCAAGAACAATAGAATATTCCATTCCCAAATTCCAACATGTATAGGTACATAACAATATTTAACTGCATGTTAACCGATATACATAGAATTCTATTTTAAGTATTATCTTTTCATTTTTTATTTGCTACAAATTACATTACACACAACAGTAACTCAGTTGGGTTTTTTTGAGGGGATGAGGGAGAAAAGAGCCATGGAGAATTGTGAATATGGAATATCAGGGAGGTTATGATTTATATACTCTTGTCCAGTATTCTTATAGGTACAAAAGTAATGTGTTGGTTATTGAAGCATCTAAAAGATTTCAATGTTTCTGTAGTATTATTTTCCTTGTGTAAATTGCACTGAGAAAGTAGCAACTGTCAGTTATTAGCTTCACTGCATAGTATAGCCATCATTGCAGTGTGCAGAAAAAGTTCCTCTTGAGAAACTTTGACATTATGTGCTACTTTTATATTAATGTTTTCCCCCACAGAATGCCATTGCACAATTATAGCACTAGCCTTTCTGATAGCTTTTCCTAAACAGCATGGAAGTAGTAGATCAGATAGCTTAAGATAACGTTACACTTCTGCAGCTGAATGCTTCAGTTGAAAGAAAAAAAGGGAAAAAAAGAAAAGATTGAAAAATAATTAGCAATTTCAAACAAACAAACAAAAAACAACCCTTAATTTAGTCAGTGACTTTTATAGAACATGTAGCACGTGTGCAATATGGTTATGCGACTGGGATTGGAATCTGCAAAGTTTTAAATATCATTTGATGTCCACCGGGCATAATTAGGCTGAATTTGTAGAGGCTGCATTGTATGTACAGCAAACAAATTGTCTTTTTATACACAGACCATTGTGCAGCAGGAGATTAAAATTCCAACACAGAATGAAAACTGACATCCACTTCTTTAGGGCATAAGGGTGGAGTAAAGGCAGTAAAACAAAGCAAAGAGATGGGGCCACAGGAGCAGGGAACAGGAATGAAAGCCAGAGGGGCAGAATAATACAGAGAAGATCCAGACAGTTTCGACCACAGTTAATATCTCCAATGGGAGAATTTCTCATGTATTATTGTCTCTAGAGAGATTGCGGTTGCCATGTTGGTCCCCCATTATAAGAGGTGGATACGAAGGGTGTGTCAACAGATGGACAGCAGCTTCGCCTTTGCCTGTGCCAACCTACTTTACCCCCTGGTTGACCTGTCGGTTTGAAGAGTGACCGCCCGATGTGCAAAGCGGAGCAAGCGGCAGCTGCTCCGAGGCAGCTCTGCAGGCAGCGTTCCAGAAGATCCCAGAGAGCACATCTCGCCGAAGGAGCTGGCTCAACCCGTGGCAACAGGCAAACCTGGATCCCCTGTCCATTCAAACAGGCCTGCAAGCCCTGGCCAAACATGGTCCCACCCGGATCATAGATACTGGTGGACCAAATAGCAAGAGTGGCTGCTGCCACCATGTCCCATTGCTGTGGTTACCAGAGCAAGTTGTGGGGCTGAAGCACAGGGTTGACTCACCTGTCTGCAGGGGTGGTGCTCATTGCAGGGCACCAGGGGCATTGCCTCTCCTGGCCTGATCCCCTTCCGCACCCTTCATGCTTTTAAAAAGAAAGAAAAAAAATGGAAAAAAACACCCTCACCTGAGTCCCAAAAGTACTGGAGGGAGGGAGCCTGCAACCTGCTCCAGACTTGCTCCGAGTCCTCCAGTTCAGCAATCAGCTGAGTGCTCAGTGTTGTTGTTGTGCCTCCCTGGACACATGTGCAGGCAGGAGCTGAGGGGGTGGGGACCAGTGCCTCCTGCTGAGCCTGCTCTAAGGAGTCCCTTAAGGGACAAAACTTTACAAAGGCGGTTTGGACTATTGGGCTTAGAGCCTATGCTGCCTGAATGGGGAAAAACACTTTGCTTTTCCCACCAGTGGGGGCAGTGTTCCACAGAGCCCTATGGGCTGCTTTGAATGATTGTCTGAACTGGAGACTCAAACGCCCAGGCAGTGTGTGCCTGTGCATAGCTGCTGCTGTTGAGGGCTCAGGCTGCCTGCCTGTACCCCACCCGGTTGAAAGAGAGCTCTCCTCGCTTGGCGTGCTGGTGATCTGCGGCATTTTGGTGGGGAGAGAGTGCTGCTTGGCCTGGCTTGTTTGTGGCTTGTTACCCCACACTGCTACTGGACCTGCATCAGACACATCCCCATTGGTGAGTTAGTTATTTTGAGTTATTTTGCTGGGGAACACTGGTGAAAAGGGAGCCTGGGGGGGCTTCTTGGGGGGGAGAAGGGGGCTTCTGGGGGGCTGTTTGGGGGAAGGAGAAGGGGGATTCTGGGGGGCTGCTTGGGGGAGGGAGAATGGGACTTCTGGGGGGCTGCTTGAGGGGGGAGAGAGAATGGGGCTTCTGGGGGGAAATGGGGCTTCAACAGAGCTCTAACAGTGAAGCATGTTTTGGGGGACAAGTGGAATTCTTCGCTGCTGCTTTTGTGGTGTGCTAAGACTTAAGTTCAGTTGGTTTAAGATCTGGTTTACTGTTGTTTGTTCTGTGTTCGTGTTTCCATGTGTACTGCTAGTTTCCCCCTGCTCCTCTCCCAAACCCCTCAAGCATGTGCAAAGGCTGTGGCCATTTTCTGGTGCCCCCACTGGCCATGGCTACGTTTGCTTAAAATTGGTCTCTTTCTTGGCTGTTTTTGACGTAAACTGTCTGCTTTCTGTTTTACAGGTGGGGGACCTAGGGGCTTGGATGGAAGGGATTCTAATCTTTGCTGAAATGTTCCTTGCATTTTAAAATGGCCCCATCCTTTGCAGTTTGGTGGGATGTTATGGCTGGCTTTTTCACTAATGGCTCATCCTTGGATGAATGCTCTGTGTTTAGTTTCAGCAGAAACTGCCTCTTACATTGCAACAGAGCTGTGTAACATGTTTTGGGGGGACAAGTGAAAATCCCTGCTGCTGCTTTTATGGTGTGCTACGGACTGCACATAACATTGTTGCCTTAAGATGGTTTTCTTTGCTTGCTCTGTGTTTGTATGATGCATTGCTGCTTTCCTTCTCTCCTACCAAGCATGAGTAGAGAGGCCATTTTGTAAATTTGTGGGTCTCTGGTCGTGGCTAGTCTTTTCTTAAAATGGTCCCTTGACTGTTTCACTGCTGTTCTCTGCAGGAAAGTAGTTTATGGCCTCTCTGCATATGACTTTGAGCATCTTGCCTGGGTTTTTTGTTGAGAAACAGAAATGCATTGTTTAAATTTTGATGGGGCTGGTTTGGTGCCAACAGAGGCCTGTAACTAGCCAAACTTTTTTAAAAGGCCTGTGTACTTGGACAGGCATTTGGCTGCCAGGGATACGGTGTAGGTACTGGGGATGCTGGTCTTGATGGGCCTGGTTTGGTGGCAATGCAGCCCTGAAACTGGCCAAACGTCTTAAAAAAGGCCTGTTTGCTTGGACAGGCATTTGGCTGCCGGGGATACAGTACTGGTACTGGGGATGCTGGTTTGGATGGGGAGTGTTTGGTTGCTATACAGGCCTACAACTCTCCTTGTGAACAGAGGAGAAAGTAGGTTTGAGCATGGCAGAAGAGAAGGCTGCAGACAACAAGGAGACCCCATTCCCCTGTCCCCCACTGAAAACACATCTCTTCCCCTTACTCTTCTGATGCACCAAAACCAAGCCCTTTCCCTCCTACTCTCCTCTGTTGTCCTTCTCTTCCCTTTCATTCTCTTCTGGATGCCATGAAAATTGAGGATTCGAGGGTTCAGGATAAAGGTAGGCGATGGCAATGTAATCTATTTTTGTAACCTGCTATGGTTAATTTGGACCTGGTGGGAGAGAGTGGATGGGACCCCAGTAAGAAGACTCTCTATCTCCCAGTGGCAGTGCTTCACACAGCAGCAAGGAGTTCCCAGCGTTAACTAATGTAATGTCCATCCAATGTTAACCCTGGGAACTCCTTGCTCCTGGGTTAAGCCACACCACTGGCCTATCGCTGCCCCTGGCTGCGGCCCACTGGCCGCAAAGCCGCCAACAGAAGGTTCAACCCGCCCACTGCCCCACCAGCCTCAAAAACCACCAGCCGCCACTGCCTGTCTGTGTGCTCCTGAGTTGGGGCTTTTCTGGGACAGGGGAAAGACGTGTTTGCTGCCTGCGTGCTTGGTTCACTCGTCTGTCTGTCTGAATGCAGGCAAACCTGTGAGTTTGTGCACCTCTGGTTTGTTTCACCCATGTGCCTGCTCTGGTGTTCTGGCCTGCTCCGTCTGTCTGAAAACTCCCAAAGTGGTTCAGATCTCTTCTACTGGAGCAAATTGTGTTTGTGAGGAAATGTAAACTTTTGGGCTACCAAAGTCAGAACTAAGTTTACATGCCTGCGGAAAGGCCCTGTGTGGCCCCAAAAGCTTGTATACTCTCATCATCAGAACTTGTTGCAATAAAGGGTGCCATTGTTTGTTCTTGAACTACTTTGTTTTCAGTGTGTAACATCACACACAGCTGCAGATAGGCAAGTATCACAATGTCCAATTCCCAGGAGGATAATAGAAGGAGAACAGGAGTCAGGCAGAAAATGTTCTTTGTAGAGGAAAAGATCCCCCTTCCCCTCCTGTCTCTCTACTCCTAACCTCCAAATAGACAAAGAGTAGCAGAGTGACACTGAAAAGCAGCTCGGCAGTGTCTCCAGGCACAGCGTTTGGGGTTATTATCTTGGCTGTGATTATGTGTGTTTCCCCTCCTCATGATGAAAAGAAACCAATGTGGTCCAATGAGGTTCTTAAGAGCTTGTTTTATTCTTGGGACCTAATGGAAAGCAATTTGTTTGAGATTGCGGTATACAGAGAGTGATGTGAAGAAATAAGAGAAACAGAAAAGTGCACTCTGTGTGGGACTGCTCCATTTGTATGCACTTTGCCTTTTGAATTGAGCACCGAAATAGGCAGTTGGGTATTTCAGTGATGAGCACTAGAGATGGAGAAAAAATAAGAGAGCATTTGAACACTTGAGAGGCAGGCAGTGTGTGAGCCGAGCAGACATAATGAAACTAGACACCTTGGTGGAATTTGGCCTGGAATTCACCCAACTTTGAGCACAGGAGCATAGGACTGGCTGGCTGACTGAGGAGTCTTTCATTTTTACACTGCTGCTGCTGAGTCCAATCCCAATGCGGCAGTGGCGTCCAGCATGACGAGGTTTCTCCCGTCCCCACAGTTCTTTGTTAGCACTGCTCTAAATAGCTTTAGTTCCAATGAATTCTTTGGAGCCTATCCCACAATCCCCAGCACAGCTCTCTGTAGCAGTAGATTCTGGGAGACTTGGAAAGCTCCCAAGCGAGGGTACTTTGAAGCATTCAAAAGGATGCTGTCCTGTGGACCCTAGCAGAGAAGGTCTTGGAATTGAGAGACCAGGGTTCAAATCCTGTCTTAACCAAGAACTCACTGGATGACCTTGAATAAGTCACTGCCTCTCAACTTCAGTTCCAGCCTACCTCACAGGGCTATTGTAAGGGTAAGCTAGACAAGGATTGTAAAGCACTCTGAACACTGAAAATGCTATAGAAATGATTAATATTAATTTCTAAAAATAAAACTTGGCAGTTTAAAAAATTGTTAAAAGCAGAACTGCTTCCAAAACAAAAAACTTTCCTTTTCAAAACCATTTCACAAAATACATTTTCCCCTAACTTAAACTCCAAAAAGCAAGAAAATTAATTACAATTCAAATTAAAAAAACATTTAACCTACATTACAAAAAAACTAAATGCCGAAAAACATGGAAATTATTTACATATTTTCTATCTATATTCCATAATTTACCATTAACATTAACATAATATATATACTTAATTCCTTACCATACATACTTACTCTTATTATTTATCACTGACTAAACCAGAGTTGGGGAACCTCAGGGCTGGGGGCCAAATACTGCCCACGGCACGTTTTTATGTGGCTCCTTCCCACTTCCTGGATCTGGCCCCTGGATCCAGTGTTTACCTCCTATCACTGAAAAACTGAGCTCAAGGGAAGGGAGCAGAGATGAAGTCATGCAAACAAGGACAGGGTTTGATGGCACAGATCCATGATTTGGACTCTCCTTTCCTTGAGTGCATCCCTTAAGCACCCCTGCCCCAACTTTTATGTGGCCCTCGGAGTTTGTGTAAGCTTTCAAAGTGGCCCCCAGAAGGAAAAAGGTTCCTTGTCTCTGAACTAAACTATCACATTATTTCTTTATTGATCATTTCATTATTATTATAATTTGATGACAAACAATGTTTTCAAACTGCCTTATCCAGGAGCCAGATCCAGGCACTCAAAAGGGGCCACATAAAAACTTGCCAAGGGCTGCATTTGGCCCCTGGGTCTGAGCCTCCCCAACTCTGGTTAAGAGGAATGATAAAATGATCCAGGAGAACTCCTCCCTTGCCCCCTGTGCATGGATTTGCCTGTCCTAGCCAGGGGGCTTGCATGATAGGTACTGCTGCCCCACTGAACAGCTGATCTGTGGGGAACCAAGCATGCTTCCTTGTTCCTGGAACCTTCAGTGCAAGTCCCATCTACTCGAGGGGTGTGTGTGGCATTTTAATATTTAGCCTAGGGCAGCAAAATGTACAAAACCAGCCGTGCCCTAAATAAATCAGCCACAATAGGGAATTAATTGATTGCAACTCCATTCTGAGTGAGCAAGTCACTGGAACTTATTGGGGGAGATTCTGGCACAAACTTGGGAAGGGTCCAGCTATGTTAAAAAAACATCCTCTAGAAAACAAGTTGGACTATGCAAAATCAGAGGGAACCTTTCTTTGCAATGGTGGTTCTTAATGAGGCAGGTTAGATTTGGGCCCCATCAGCATTCATAGCGTGCCATAAATATTTAGAGCATTGGGAGCATACTCCATTCCTTGTGGGATCAAACTGTTTATTACCTGAAATGTCACATTTTAATCTTTCTATTGTACAAAAATAATAATGGCAGGCATTAAAATAACAACTTGTCCAGACCGAACACCAGTGGAAAAAATGCTGGAAGCCTTGACTGTAAAACGTTTGGTCTTCGCCAGGGGAAAAAAGTCTTCTGACAATGAACAAGCTGTGTCAAACTTTAAGAGGAGGAGAAATCCAATGGAAACTTGGAGAGTATCCATTTTTCATGAGATCAATACATCAGATATTATACTAGAACAGTAACGTTGGTGATTCTCCCCCAAACTCTCTTTGAACTTCTCCTGTGCAGCCTATATAATACTTGTACCTCAATTAAAAACAGTTTCAGGTCTAACTGTTATATTTGACATTCACTGCCCTCCAGCACTCCTTTTAATTCAATTAATTGATCTTCATTCAAGCATCTGGTGCTGCTACTATGTACAAATGCTTCAGCTTTTAAACAGTGCCTGGTGAATAATGCATGTGGTTTTTTGTTTTTAAAAAAATCCCAAATCTATAGATGGGTCCACACTTAGAATTTGATAATTCTGCACGCAGATGTGTGGACCTAATTTACACAGTCTCATATGTTCTGAAAATTGGAGCCTAACAGGTAAGCAAAAATTTCTTTCTTTTACCTATGAAAGTACCAAAGATGTATTAACAAGCTGGGCTAATAAGGTGCACAAATGACTAGCACTGGCCCTTAGTTCAAATACACACTTTCTTTTGGTGACTTCAGTAATAGTATATTTTTCATATACAGCTTCACTCATCCATTTTTAAAAAGATCGATCCAGTAAGACACGAACTGTGGGATAGTCTTTCTTTTTAATGAAAATGAGCAGAGGTGCCACAGAGGAAAGACTGAGGCTTCTCTTGCGCATGTCAGGGCAAAAAGATCCTGCCCTGACATGCGCGAGAGAAGCCACTGCAGATCCCTATTCTCACCGCTCTTTTCCTGGCCACTGGCTCCTCCGTGCTGTCGCATCTCCCTCACCCCTCCCACTACCGTCACCGCAGGTGAGAATGCAGCCTTAGTTTAAAGAATTCTATATTTGTAACATTAAATTAAGTACAGTGCAAGAGAGATTCAAGAGTGCAACTCAAATAAAAGAATATAAAGATAACGCAAAGCTTACATTACTAGTGAATTTCCTACGGTTTGGCAGTGAATTCCGTAAGGTTTCACTAGCAAGCTTACATTACTAGTGAATTTCCTAGATTTGTCAGGACTTTTGCTGGCAGTGCTCTGGGATGTTCTGAAGCATCGCAAGCATGACTGCCTCAGAGGAGGCTCAGCCTACTCCACTTTCACATCTGGTGGGCGACCTTCAGATGGACTGGCCAGCCTGGGAGTGAAGCAGGAGCTGCCATCTGTATGTTTAGTAGTGGTGGGACCCCGGGCCCATTACCGGCTACCGGATTTACCGGTTACCGGTTCTACGAAAACCGGATTCCCGGATTAAATCCGGAATGCCTGTACCGGATTTATTTCATTGGTTTCAATGGGGCGCTGTGTCCCCATTGAAACCAATGAAATAAATTAATTCACCCAGTCAATATTAGGGTAAATGAAAACAGTCTAGTGGTGGGACCCCGGGCCCATTACCGGCTACCGGATTTACCGGTTACCGGTTCTACTAAAACCAGATTCCCGGATTAAATCCGGTATGCCGGTACCGG
>QEPC01013938.1:4306982-4333136 GCA_003113815.1 Sphenodon punctatus
ATATATATATATATATATATATATATATATATATATATATATATATATATAAATAACATATAACAATAAAATGGGGAGAACAAAACCCACAATGGTGTTTTATTATGGCCTTACGAAAACAGTGTAGCTACAATATGCTATCCACTGCAGGATCTAATGAGACTTCTCCAGAGTAGGTGGTTTGTTGATTGTGGCCTAAGATGGGATGACTGTGTTGACATCTCATTTGCTTGCACAAGAAATATTGCTGTAGTATTATGGAAAGTACAAGAGTGAAAAGTGATTACTGAGATCCATCTCCCTTGTCACCTCTATCTGTTTGAATTTGCTCTATTATTGAGTCTTTTTATACTGCAAGATTCAAGCAATAAAACGAAGATTAGCTGTCCTGCAGGCAGGGATCTGTGCAGAAAGTTTCACCAGAAAGGTAATGAAAAAAGTCTTTTCGTTGGCTGGTTTAGTTTCTTTTCACCTGAGGTGAGGAAGAAATTTCTGCTCATAGCAGAACAATGGGAAGTGAAATTTGCCAGCAATGCAAAGTGGATGCGTTAATTTAGGCTCAACAAGATTCTATCTAAAAGGTGCTATAGAAGTTTGGAAACTTATCCAGACTTATTGGCCTATAAATGAGGTTGCCAATTTTCAGCGCTCCTGGTGTTGACTAGTCTGTAAATGCTATAAAGGCATATTTCCTCATAGCATACTTCTGTCTATAAAAGTGTAAAAAATATATAATTTGTTACTGATAGGGGTGTGCACCAGGCCCCCATGTCATTTTTGGTTTTCATTTTCATTATTCAAAAATGTTGTTAACGACAATGTCGTTTTTGTTTTTGATATCGTTATCGATATCGTTATCATTACCATTTTAAACAAAGATTTTATTTTTGGTATCTTTATCGATTCCTGTGCACAACTAATATCTATCTAAATCTCAGGGAGACAGGAAGGGAAAAGGAAAACTATCATCTAATCAGTTATCTATATAACTATTCTAATCTAATCTATATGTCTAATATATATCTATGTCTAATCTATACTACGTATCTATATATAATGTATAGGGGGGAGAAGGTAAAATGTAGGGTATGAGGAAGGAAAGGTATTGGTGGTAATACAATGAGGGCTATGGAAGATTTTTTTGTGTGGAAGCACCATAGTTCTGTAAACGCAACCTGACAAGCAGAGCTCTCACAGAAAGGAGAGAAAAAGCCTGGACCTCCCATTATAAAGGGTGGCAGTGCCCTCCCCCAAAGCCCCCCTGATTGGTTGTAGAAGGCAGCAGGCATTGAGCAATCACAGAGTGCTATGAGACTGCTTGGGCCTGCTTACGCTGTTCATTGGCCAGTGATACATCCATCAGATACTGCGGAGCTGCTTGCCCCTTCCAGCACAGGCACAGTTCAAGAGTTCAACCCTGTTTAGGACTCCAAGATGTCTGCTCCCTCCTCCCCTCTCCACGTTTTCCCTCCAAAACCCAACTGCCACAGCACTAATAACGACAACGACAACAACATTTTTGTTTTCATTTTTGTTAAAATTATCGGTATTCTTGGTTGTAGTTTTTATTATCGTTTTCATTATTCTTGGTTGTCATTTTCGTTATTACATTACATTACATTACACTTTAACGACAATTTTTATTATCGTTATGGTGAGGATGTGTGTGCGGACTTCATACATATAACTGAAAATGTATTTTAAGTATCAAAAGAGAATTTGGGTTTGGAATTGACTTAAGAGATAGACAAAAGTTAAATAATTTAATGCACTGAATTTTAAGAAGGGACCACCATGATCATGTAGTTTGACAACCTGCAACGTTTGAAGGAACTGGGTATGTTAAGCTTACTTAAAAAAAGATTAAGAAGAGACATGGTAGCAGCCTTCGGATATCTAAAGGTCCGACACCAAGATGGAAAGGAACTATTCCTCACGGCTACAGGGGGCAGGACTAGAAATACTGAGCTCGAATTACAGGAAGATAGATTTTTGATTAAATGTCAGGGGAAACTTCCTAACCGTAAGAGCTGTTTGGCAATGGAACAAGTTGCCTAGGGAGGCTGTAGGCTTTCTGTCGCTAGAGTTTTTCAAAAGAGTCTGGATAGCCATATGTCAGGCATGTCAGGCATCCTGCATCCAAGCAGGGGGTTGGACTAAATGACCCTATACCTTTCCAACTTTGTGATTCTATTATGGTAGTTTCAGCAAGGTTGTTATGCTATCAGAACTGAAAGGCCATGTGCTAACCCAGTTCCCTTCTGGGACTTTTCAAGTGCTTTGCCATGGGCTAGGGTTTGTCACCTGTCTAGTTTTCATCTAGACAGTTTGGAAGTCGGGGCTGTTTGTCCACTGTCAGGGCGGACATATGACCTGGATTCCAAATGTGTGGAAGCTTGGCTTGTAGTATGTCCTGTGCAGTGCTATGAGGGCTGTGGGATGTATGTCATACTGAGGTATGGAGGGCCAGCTGTTGGGCTTAGACATCTGGAAATAAGGCTAATAAAAGCCCCTCTTATTAGCCTTACTTGACTGCTAGGCAATGGGCTATCAATCAGATGCATGCTCATTTTCTTCCCTGGGCCAGGTGCTAACTGTGGCAGTGCTTTACCACGTGGTATAGCAGTTCAGCAATCCCTGCTCCTAAATGGCACCCCTTGGGGAGTTGCTCGTGGGGCTTTCTGTGGTGGTTTTTTTTGACACCTGAAAACACCCTTAATGTCACTGAGCAGGGGCGGCTGGTGGGTCTTGAGGTTGGAGGGGCAGTAAGGCCGGCCGGTGGGCAATGGTGGGCGGAGCCAGGGTAACGGTGGACGGCATAACCCAGCAGCAAGGATTTCCAAGGGTTAATGTTGGATGGACATTACATTACTTAATCAAGCAATTTCAGTTAGGTTAGGTAGGTTATAATCATCTCCTCTGCCAGGTTAAGTAGGCAGGCAACCTTAAACCTCACTTAAAAACAGCAGCGGCGCTCATTGCAATTTGTAAATCCCCACATCCCCATGCAGGAGCGCCGCCGCTCTCGGCGCTCAGTTCTGCCTGCCGAGAGGGGCCTGGTTCGCCCAATAGGGGCGGGAGTATCCTCACATCCCCATGCGGGAGTGCCGTCGCTCTGCCTGCCGGTGGTGGTGCTCAGGGAAGTTTGTAAAGCCCCGGGGGGAGGGGGGGGAAGCCCCACATTCCCATTGCAATTTGTAAAACCCCGAGAGGGGCAGGGGGAGGGGATCGTCACATCCCCATGCGGGAGCGCTGCTGCTCTGCCTGCTGGCGGTGGCACTCATTTCAATTCTAGAGCCCCGGTGGGGGGGTGGGGAATCCCCTGCATGGAGCGCCACCGCTGCTAGGCAGAGCGGTTGCACTCATTGCAATTTTTAAAGCCCCGAGAGGGGCGGGGGGGAGGGAATCCTCACATCAATTTTGGAGCCCCACTAGGTGCAGGGGGGGGGGGAAATCCCTCACGTGTACCAATTTTTAAAGCCAGTTTAATTATAAAGCCCATTCAATTATAGAGCCCCGGTGGGGCGGGGGGGCGTAATCTCCTGCTGTGGAGCCCGCCGCCGCTAGGCAGGATGGCGGCGGTCATTTTAATTTTATTTTATTTTAAAGCCCCCATATATCCCCTACAGGAGCATTGCGCTCTGTCTGGTGGCGGTGGCGGTGCTCAGGTTAATTTAAAAAACCCGGAGGGGAAATCCCCCACGGGGGGTGCCGTGGCGGCCGGGTAGAACAGTGGGCGCTCATTGAAGTTTTAAAGTCCCTCTCCACTGGGAGGGATCTCGCCCGCGCTAGCCCCACCGGTGGGGGCCTCTCGACACTGGGTGCTTCGCCTGCCCCTCCCACCAGGCGCCTGTGGGAGTGGGCACTGATCTGTGTGGCTCTCGTCCGGGGTGTGGGGGGGTGGAAATTGGCCTGGGTCAAGGGGTTTGACCCATGGGGGTCCAGGGAGTCCCGCCAAGGGGGTCCATGGATGCAGCCATGGCCGGTCACAGGTTGGCCCCAGGAGTGGTTGTTTGGGGATAGGGGGTATCCCCAAGGGGAGCGCAGCCACCGACCTGCCTGCTCGTTGACTGATACTCTTCTTTGTTTCCCAGTACTAGTTATAGGGTCATCATGGCACTGGCTAAGTCTGCTCGGGGTGGCAAGGGTGCCCAGACGGGATGGGCCACCAGGATCCAGACTGGTGGAAGTGCTTGAGCCTCTTCCCCCTTGGGGATGGGGAGTATCCCCAGGTATGTGTTCCTGCTGTCATGTATTTCAAGTTATAAGCCTATATATTTTGGCTATCTGTGTTCCAAATGTATTAACTTTGAGTTTTTATATGTTAACTTTCTATTTTAATGTATTGAAATTGTGTTCACAGCATTGATCTCTAAAATTAACTTCTGTGATTATAATGACGCAAGCTGAAATCCTCAAGCTACAGTCCACCCAAATGACCTTTGACTGTATCCAAGGATACAGCCAAATGACAGACCATAAAGAGGCCTACCTCTACCTATCCTAAAACTCCCTCTGGTTAGCTTAGGTTTTCTCAAGACAAAAAGTCTGGAATGTTATCTCTAGGTGTCTGGAGTTTATCACACCCTTCCAAATGAAGGATGATACCAGCTTCAGATCATCTCAAACAAAGGAATGATTTAAGTTAGTTTTTTCTAACTAACAAATCTAGACAATTTATAGATTGAAATAGCTAACAGATCTGGTTATTTTCTCTATGTAATCTGACAATTATCTCTGATAAAAAATATAAAGCTTCTATTCATTTTAAAGCTTGATAAACTTTGAGTGAAAGTCAAAACCTGATTGGTTTCTTTAAGAGAGCCAATTAGAATCCAGTGTATCTGATGTCAGCGTGACAGTCTAAGAAACTGAACCTCTCATTTTAAGCTAGCCTTAAAAGGGGACACACAGAGAAATGATCTTTAGATTGAGATCCTAAATACCATTGGATCTCCTTCTCATTCAACATCTTTATTGCAGACAAAGGGATGGATCTGGATTGTATGTATAACTTCTTGATATCTTTGAGCCAATGAATTGTGCATATATTAAGCTTTTACAAGCTTTTTCTTAAGATAGAAATGTTTTAAGATCATGTAACTTTGATTGGCAATCATACCATTCAATGTAAGCTACTGATATTTTCTATTTATATTTAAGTAAACTTTGCATATATTTTTATATACCAAAAGTCTCATGTTCCCTTATTTATAAATGTATTGTCATTTTTACAATAATCTCTTTGCTAGCTGGATAACAAAGTGAAGTGTAAACTCATATTATACAAATTGGGAAAAAGTGTAGCCCAATCCAGTATGACCAGTTCAGCTGGGAAACTTAGCTCACTTTCCCTTTGTAATTTATGAGAAAAAATGCAAAACGTGACACTGCCACCATGGGGGCGGGAAGGAGCCAGGAGCAGCAGGATAGCTTGCCCCAGTACACCATGCAAGACGTCATGCAGATGATTGCCATCGCACTACAGACAGTGCAGGCTCAAAACGCAGGGCAAGTGGCAGGGGCCACTCCTCCCCCAAAGCGGCGGTGGAATCAGAAAGAACCCAGTCAGCGGAAGACGGGGCAGGTGATCCCCAGACAGGAGGGACCCGAGCAGCCTCCACGGACGTGCATCAGTCGACTGGAGTGGCGCCTGTGCCCAGTTACCAAGGTGAGGGGCCCACGGGTTCCACAGTTATCGGCACTGGGGGGTCCAGGGGCCCAGGGGGATCTGTGGGGCTCGGACAGATCTATGGGGCTCGAATCTGTGGGGTTTGGACAGACATTATAACCGTCCACACACAGTTATAATGCGGCCAGGGCAGGGGGCCTGGCAGGAGCTGGTACTGGGGGGCCGGGGGGGCCCAGGGGTCCTGCCATAGGTCATTAATGCAAACATCGCACCTGGGCCTGCGGTCGCTGGTGCAGGGAGCATCGGGGGTGCGGACGTGGGGGCCCAGGGCGGTGGCATGTGCTCAGCGGCGGTGCCCAGTACTGGGGTTGGGGGGCAGGTCCCTCAGTGGTACTGGGAGAAATCGGCCGTGCTGGCGTTGGATGCCAATGCGGCCATCCCTGTGTGGGACACAATTGCGGTTTGTGCTGAGGCACAGGTTACTTATGGGCGGCCAGGTTTTACTCCGGGTCTGCACGCCTACGCCATCCCCATTTCATTGCCTGGTGACCACTTGTCTTTAACAACCAAGGAGAAAATATGGAGGGGTGAGTTTCTCAATATTTTTATGCTATTGCATGGGGATGAGCCGGGCGATGGGGGCACAGAAGCGGACAAAGGGGAAAAGGGCAAGCTGAAGAAGCCATTTGTACCCAGGACATGGGAAAACTGGCCTGCTTGCTTTTTTATTTACATGGGGGTCATGGTGTACAAATTCCCGAACAGGGCGTGGCAGTTAATTCAGTACGCCGCAATCATCCAGAAGGCCTTTAGTGATTTTGGGGGGTTAGCCTGGCTGGAATACGACGAGAGGTTTTGTCGTAGGGCAGCATCTAGCCCACACACCCGCTGGGACATTATTGAATATAATTTGCATTCCCAAATTATGGCCCCCCCACTGCCTGGTGGCTGGCATCCGCACGGGGAGCGGAGTGGTGATCCCGGGACCTTCAAGGGCATCTTCTGGGAGGTAAGTATGCTGGGTGTACAACGGGAAGGGGTATTTTCATTCCTGGTGCAAATACTCTCATTTCTGTTCCGGCTGCGGAGGTGGTCACCCCGCCTCGTCCTGCCGTAAGGGGCGCCCTGAATCAGGAAGGCAAAGGTTTGCTAACAGGGGCGCGAAGCAGGAACGGCTCGGGGGCAGTGGGGCACACCAAGCTGGATCTGGTGCCTACACCAGTAAAGCTTGAGGTTCTCCGCCCTCTGGTCCAGCATTACCCGAACAGGGTAGACGCTGACTATTTGTGGCGGGGGTTTTCTGAGGGTTTTGAGATCCCGTACACAGGCCCGTGTGTGGATATGATCGCTCAGAACCTTATGTCTGTGCGGGGAATGGAAGGGGTAGTGGGGAAGAAGATACGTAAGGAGATTGAGACTGGGAGGGTAGCAGGTCCGTATGACTCCCCACTTTCTCTCCCCTGCATTGCTCCCCACTGGGGGAAGTGCCAAAAAAGGCACCCGGCGAATTCCATTTGATACACCATCTGTCCTACCCCAAGGGCAGTCCAGTTAATGATGGGATTGATCCCGGTTTGTGCTCAGTACAATACACATCGTTTGACGCAGCCGTGCGCACAGTAAGGGCATGTGGCAAGGGGGCACTAATGGGGAAGTGCGACATAAAGTCAGCTTTCTGCCTCCTGCCGGTATCCTCGAGAGATTTCAACCTGTTGGGTTTTTCATTTAACGGCCAGTTTTTCTACGATAAAGCCATGCCCATGGGCTGCGCCATTTCCTGCGCTGCATTCGAGCGTTTCAGCACTATGCTGGAGTGGGCAGCTAAAGACCGTGCGGGTTTACCTTCCATATCACACTATCTCAATGATTATCTCTTCTCAGGGCAGGTGGGTACCCAGGAATGCGCCCATTTAATGTGTGAATTTGCTACGGTTGCGGGCGAATTGGGTGTCCCATTAGCCGACGAAAAAAACGAGGGTCCGTCAACACGCATCTTCTTTTTAGGGATAATAATTGACACGGTGTCTTGCACATCTAGTCTCCCACCAGACAAACTGGTCACATTGCAGGGACTGATCACAGACACTATGGCTGCCAAAAAAAAATGACTCTGAGGGTACTACAAACTTTACTTGGTCACCTCAACTTCGCATGTAGGGTGGTAGCCCCGGCTCGGGCATTCTGTGCGCAGCTCGGCTGAGAAACTGCAGGGTTGTCAGCTCCCCACCATTGCGTATGCATAACTAAGGGGATCAGGGCAGACCTCCTGGTATGGCTTACATTCCTTCAGAAATATAATGGGATCTCCTTGTGGCGGGAGGTACGGCTACTTGAATCCGACATGCAGGTGATATCCGACACTGCTGGTGGGATTGGCTTTGGGGTGCTCTTTCAGGGTAGCTGGTGCGCCCAACGCTGGCCACGGGACTGGGTGGCCAACAACTTTGTCAGGGACATAACATTTCTAGAGCTCTTCCCACTCCTGGTAGTGTTGGACCTCTGGGGCCATCGCTTCAGGGACTCTCACATATGCTTCTGGTCCGATAACCAGGCGGTGGTGCAAGTGAGCAACCGCCAGTCCAGTTAATCCAGCAGAGTTATGGTCTTGGTCCGCTAGTTTGTGCTGAAGTGCCTCTCCATCAATATGTATTTTTCTACCAAATATGTATCCGGTGTTCACAATGAGATTGCTGATTCCCTATCTTGCTTTCAGATGGAGCGATTCCGTTCCTTGGCACCCAGCACCAACATTGACCCAGAAGCGATGCCGGAGGCTTTGTGGAAGATTGGGAATGAAGGATAGACGTTAGACCCACCGTTTCAGACTCTACGTGGCGAGCCTATGTGTCTGCACTTCAGGAATTCCACAGCTTCCTCTCAACGCATGGGTTTCAGGAGTCTTGGCCCATCCCAACCTGTCAAGTGGAGTGGTTTGCGGCACGCTTGAGTAGCCGTGGGTTGGCGCCTCGCACCATTCGGTGTCGCTTGGCGGCCATTGCCTTTTTGTCAGTGGGTGGGCCAGGGTCAGTGGGTGGGCCAGGGAGCGGGGTCCACAGAGGGATACTTACCAACCAGTTTCGGTTGACATGCCGGCTCGTTTGTCAGCAGCACTGCCCCGCATTTGCTCGTCCCCATATGAGGGGTTACTTTTCAGAGCTGCCTTTTCAATAGCATTTTTTGGGGTATTGCGCATTAGTGAGCTGGTGCTCTCATCACAGGGCGATTGTAGGGGTGTGACCCTCGAGATCAGGGACGTAACTTGTGCCCCTGATGCTATCATTATCACAATTCGGAATTCTAAGACCGACCAAGGGGGGGGGGCAAGGGGCCATCACTTGACGCTGCACCGAGCCACGCTAGGGCTAGTGTGCCCAGTGGCGGTGATGGGGGAATATTTGCAGGTGCGTCCGCCATTAGAGGGCACTCTCTTCATTCATTCTTGGGGAGCCAGATTGACAAAATTCCAATTTCAGGCCGTTTTTAGAAAAGGATTGGCAGCATTAGGAATGTTGCCTGCTGATTACGGATTGCACTCTTTCAGGATCGGAGCAGCGTCCACGGCAGCAGCAGGGGGCCTGGCATCAGCACAGATCATGGCCATAGGCTGGTGGCGGTCCAGGGCTTATCGCACTTACATGAGGCCTTTCGGCCACCCCGCAGTTGCCCCAACATGTTTATAACATTTCCGTTGTCTTGCTTATCTGCAGGCGCTGACTGGTTGCCAAGTGTGTGGATCTGCAGGCATAGCATTGTGCGGTGGGCCGAACGCTATGTGGCAAACTCTGACTTTGGTACCCAACTCGGTTGTGGGATGCACGCTCGCCTCTATTGGCTCGGGCACAGCGGTATGCGCTGGGAGGAGCTGGTACCTTTGCTCCTCAGCAGGGCCGATCGATTTGGGCCACCCGCCATCCTGATAATCCATCTGGGGGAGAATGACCTAGGTTTGCGCAGCGCATGGGACCTCTCAGGCGCAATGAAGTTTGACATCTCCGGATGGGTGGCTCGGTGGCCACGAACACTCATTTGGTGGTCTGATTTGCTTGCCCGCAGGGTTTGGCAATTTGCCAACGCGCCAGGCAAGATTGAGCGCGCCAAACACAAAATCAACAGGGCCATGTGGGCATTTGTAAGGTGTTTGGGGGGGCAAGGTGGTGCATCATGAAAGGATTGTGAGCCAGCACACTGACCTCTTCCTACGCGATGGCGTACATTTATCGGTGCAGGGGAACACTTTCTGGTTGGAAGACTTGCGGGATGCCATACATGTGCATTTTGGGGTACCTGTGTGGGGGAAAGGGGTGGAGTAGTGTTGCCTCCCCGCTTTTCATGGCGGTTAGCGGGGTAGGAACCATGCTGTGGTAAGGCTCCCTATGAGCTGAGGGGTCGTGCTTGTACCCATTACCACTTGGGGAGCAGGAGGGTCGTAAGGCCGGGGCCCCAACCCAGACTCGGAATGGCTGGTTTGGGGCTGATAACCGGGCTTGACCCAAGGGGAGGGTGAATTCGAAGGGTCGATTCACCCTGGCAGGGAGGGTGAGATTTAGCTCAACCCCCCTTTGGCCTGTTTTTTGTAGCATGGTTCCTCCCCGCTATTAGGCACACAGGTTATTACTATGGTTGTATTGCTCATATGTGTAAGTTACGTTGTAATAAAGTTGCGGCCAAGGGCTTTTAACCCCAGAGCATGTCTCTGTCTGTTCATGTGGGTGGTGCGGGCACAAGGGACACCCCCCTAGCCCTAAGTGGGGAGGGGTGAGTTTGTGGTCGCCCTCCCCTGAACAGGGTGCTGGCGGGGAGGGGGCAAGGGTTTCCTTTGCCCTTCCCCGCCTGCCTATTGAGCGATGGCACAGGGGGGGCCGATAGGGCGGAGAGGAGGGGCACCTGGATTGGGGGCGTAGATGGGTATATTTACCTGTGCCGGCCAGGTGCCTCCTCCTCTCTTCAATCCCAGCGGCTGCTCGCAGAGACTTTCCCTCCCAACCCGTCCCCTTTGCAAAATGTTTTCAACAATGAGTGTTTGTATTGTGCTGAGTGTTTAATCTATGGCTGTGGGCGAAAGCTGGTTGCTGTTTTTTCAGGGCCGAGGAGGAATTTTCCTGCTGACCCAATTGGCTCAGAAGGTGGTCGGGTTTTTCGCCTCCTCCGCAGCTGTTATGTTCTGTTACATTGTAATTGATTGGTCATCACTTCTTCAACGTCTTGTTGCAACTGTGGCGGTTGGCGGGGTAGGAACCATGCTGTGGTAAGGCTCCCTATGAGCTGAGGGGTCGCGCTTGTACCCATTACCACTTGGGGAGNATGCTCCACATTCCCTGCCTTACAATGTGCAGAGCTGCCCTGAGGTGAACATCTGGTGGCCACACTTCAGACGAGCAGGTGGCTCTGGGGCAAATGTGGGGCATTGTCTTGTCTGTTAACACCCTATGAGAGTGGTGTGTAGGGCTGGAGCTGGATGGCATGTGAAGCAAGTCACAAACTTCAAGTGTCTTTGCCCCCTTTTCCCATGTTGCCCTCTCTCTCCCTGAACACAGATGCTCTGCTCCTTCCTTCATGATCTTCAGCTTCTTCCTCAGCCCCACTTCTTCTGTCAGGCCTTCTAAGCTAAGCACCTGCACCTGCACCATCTCAGCCTCATGACTGTGCCCCTCTCCTTGTCTCCTTTCCCCTTGTCCATTCTAGAGTGTAATTATCTTGGGGCTGGGACCTGTCTCTAACCACAGCTGATCAGTGCCAGGCATATTGCTGGTAGTATATAAATAATTAATAATAAGCAGTGGGACTGAACTGGCCCTGGTGCAGAAGGGTGAATGTGATGGGGCTGAGAGAGATGGTGGCTGGCCTGGAGGTGACCTTAGCACCCACTGGTGTCCAGCAGCATCTGTTGATGAGAGGGCTTAAATGCACCACTCCAGATGTAGAATTTCAGCCACAACTATGAATATGCAGGAGTGAGTCTCGGAATGCAAGCAGTGCACTTACATGGTGTGCCCAGCAGGGGTGCCGTGTGCAGCAGACTGTGGTGCAGCTACCAGGGTGTGAGGGGGCGCCCTTGAGCACAGGCTCTGGACTCTGGGAGAGGGGCCCTTTGCAAGCAGCCGGAGCATGGCTAGGAAATTTCAGAATGGGCAGCGGAGAGAATGGGGCCAGCACTTTGTCCCTGTCCATTCTGAAAAAGTGGAACTCGGGCCACTTGCAAAGGGCCCGTCTAAGAAGGAAGTGTTAATTAAGAGTAGGTGGGGGTGGAACACTGGCCTTGCCTTCACCCACTCTTAAAACTTCCTTCCTTGCAGTGTTGTTCTTGCCACTCTGAGGGTGGGGGCACTGGCAGCTACAGCAGTACTGCCTTCTTCAAGGGGCAAGGCTGACTAGGCGTGGGCCCTCTGGACCGGTAGCATGGCTCATAGTGAGGTCCCAGCTCTCTCCCCATGGTGATTTGCAGTGGGGTCCGAGCTGGGTCTTTCTAGAGTGGTGGCAGTCTGAAGTAGAGGCTGTTGCCCCCACCAAGGTAAACCCTGACCCCTTCTCCTTGCCCTTTTGGGCCCATAACTGGGACCTGCAATAGCCTTGATAAAGACCCTGGCTTCATTCTGCAGTGCAAAGGGAGGGGCAGTGGCAGCAGCAAGGGGCCATCGCATGGGACAGAAGGGGGCCGAATGCAGTTGCATGGAGTGCATGGCCCTAATACTTCTCTTGACTGGTAGCCCCATCAAATACTCTGTCTCGATTCCTACTGCCTGATCTCTCCGCAGCTCGCTGTTTGACATGCCACAAGATTATATTTTAATAGCAGAAGTGTAATTTTATTAAAATGTCAGTATTAGATGCTTTTTGAACTTGGCATTATGAAATCGGAGCTGTGAATTTGTAAACAACAAACAACTGCTCGTGGCAAGGTGTGTGCTTTTGCTGATGCTACAGGCTAAAAGCAGAAAAAGCCGAGGTTCAAAAAACGACGGTTCGGACTGAACTCTAGTCTCTTCATCCCTGGAGAAATATCAGGTTGGGACTCAATTTTAACTTGGGCCAGGTTTTCTGAAATCTTGAACCCGCTTGGGCTGGCCTGCCCACTGAACAGGGTGGATGCAGTCTCCAAGGTGGTGGCCTTTGGAGGGGGCACTGAGAAGTCCTGAGTCCTGCCTGCATTGCAAGTTGTGCTGTGGGATTTGGCTTGCAATTCAGGCTGCTGAAGTGCTCCTCAGAATAAGAACTCTGCTGAGTAACTGGGGAGGGAAAGAAGAGAGAGGTTGGGACAGGAGCACCCGTTGGGGGTTGGTGAACTTCTGGACTGATGGGACAGAGCTAGGGCCTCTTGGAGCAGGGCTGTTTCCATTCATCCACCCTCTCATTTGTCCTAGAGTAATCCGAAGCTCTATGACGGGGAGGGGGAGTGCCACATGGCATGGGTAGACCATAGTCAGGGGACACCACCAGTCTGTTTGATGTGGCCTTGGGTAGTTGGTAAGTGGAAGCTGTGAGGGTGGGCCTATGGAACAGCTTTGGGCTCCAGTGGCTTCCCTGTCTCTCCGAAAACACCCATTGAGACTGCAGCCCGTCCTCTCCTGCTCTTTACTGTGCCTGTGTCCTGGAGGCAGTGAAACTGCCACCCACGGGGTGCATGTGCAGTAAAGACTAGTTCTTTCCACCCCTGCTTAGTTTTCAGCTGGTAAGCAGCAGCAATACTCGTCAGTGCTGCCTCTCCAGGACAGTTTTTTTAAACGTAGCAGGCGGCAGCCAGAGCATTGGGAATGGTATCCTCCCCCCACAAACTAACCCTATGGACCAGCTGCCCTTGGGAGAAGCCAATGTGTTATGACTAGGATGGGCCAAGGAAAAGAGATTCAGATCCAGCTCAGGTTTAGGCTGGGTTGAAAATCACTGTTGAATCATGGCTGGAGTCAAGTCAAGGTCAGGCATAATTCTGGAATCAATAGTGCTGAAATGTAATATAAATCATTCTTGTGAACGTTTTGTTCCAGACTAAGGTAATTCTTGCCAAGTCCTGATGCCTGGGGTAACTGAGATCTTGAAGGAAGCATTCTGTCAACTTTGGGGGAGAAATCTCATGAGTGCACTTCTTGTGAGATCCCCCTCCCCCAGCCTATTAAATCCAGAACTGGAAAATGGGTCTCTTCTTCTGGCTCCAATCACTAAACCAAAAATTTAGCGATTGGTTCAGAACCATCTATATTATTCAAATTCAGTTTTCTTGAAATTCAAAGTAGCTCAGATTGCTTAAAAAGCAGCCAAAAGCAGGGGGTGGGGGGAAATCTTGTATTTCTCTCTTGCTACAATTTTCTGTGGCAGTGATGCATTTAGAGCTTAAGAACNAAGCCTCATAGAAAGATTGTGGCAATTCTTGTTGTTTCAGAAAAGAATTAAACATTTTGGTTAATAAAGGGCTAATTTGTATTGAAAACGTTTTATAAAATTCAGACGGGAAACCGTCGGGGCCAGCAGCTCTATTTCCTGGGAGATGTTTAAGTACTTCTTGTATTTCCTTATTGTCGAATGCCCTATTAAGGAAGTTTTGTTGATCTGCATTTATGTGAGGGAGTTTTATTGACTGTAAGAATTTATTTATATTATCCATCATAGGGTATCCGGACTTATAGAGCTTTTCATAAAATTGAAAAAAAATCTCTCTTTCTCTTTACCTTTTAAAATGTTTGATGTGGGGGTTTCCCATATGTATGGAATATCTTTTTTTTGCCTTTTTTTTCCACTAACCAAGCCAAGACTTTGTCTGCTTTGTTTGCTTTGTTGAAATAGTAGGCCTTTGTATATATTAACTTGCCAATTGTATCTTCAGTTTCTAACAAATTTATTTGGGTTTTTAATAAGGCCATTTTTTCAGCATTTAATTTCAACTGTTTAGCTAATTGTTTGATTTGTAAATATATTTCACTGATTTGCTTATTTTTTTCTTTTTTCAGGTGCGTACCCAGTGAAATAAATTGACCACGAAGAACTGCTTTAGCAGTTTCCCATAAAATTGATGGGGAAATTTCAGGTGTATCATTGTGTTGAATAAAGTCCATGATTTGTTCCTGAATTTGTTCCTGTATCCATTTATTATTCAAATATAATCTTTTTAAACCCCATCGTGGTTTTTGTCTCCTTTGATTTATTTTTGCATTTATTTCTAGTACTATGAAGTTGTGGTCAGAAAAAGGGATTATTTGTATGTAAGCCCTTTCACTTCTCTGTAATAATGCGTAATTAACTTGTATATGGTCAATTTTAGTGGATACCTTATGGGGATTCGAATAAAATGTGAATTCCTGCAATTTTGGATGGAGTATTCTCCATATGTCTTTCAGACCATGTTCTTCTATTACCTGTTTTATTCTTTTTTGTTGTCTATTCAGACTGCTTTTTGTAAATAAATCAAATGGAGAGAGGGGAGTATTGAAATCCCCTGTAATTAGTGCCATCCCGTCTATTTCCTGTGCTATGTTGGGGATATCCCTTCTATTTCCTGTGCTATGTTGGGGATCAATGTCTGTAAAAAAAGCAGCAGGGTTATTATGGGAGCATAGATCGTTGGTATATTTTTCTTTCTCAATAGTCCCTTTTAATGTCAGGAGGCGTCCTTCTGTGTCTTTATATATACTATGAACTTGAACATTCAACGTTCTGAGAACTCCAATAAGCACCCCAACCTTCTTTTTTCCTGCATTTGAGTGATATACCTTATACAATTGTTACAGAATCAAAAATTATCTTGTTTAAGTAAATGAGTCTCTTGAATTGTAAATATATGCGGATGAATCATGATAATTCATGATTTGATCATGGAGGAGGCAGCGGACCTCGCATGTATAANCTGTACCTTCTTTTAGGAAGAATTTGGCTCAACCGAGTGGCATTTAATTAAAAGCTGTAAAGAGATCTATGCTCATATAGTTAGCTTCCCATTTTAGTGTACATTTAATTTAAGTCCCTGGAGAATTGTCAGACCTTTTTTCTCTCCGAATCTTTGCCAACAATTCTGACATGGGACTTGCAATAGTCTGTGTTTTTTTCTTTTTTAATTAAGTACTGAAATATATATCACCACCAAACATCTGGCACTGCTTGGCCCTTGGAGTCTCAGAAGTAATATGGCCTGGTATTTTACACTGTTTGGCATTCAGAAATAACTTTTCTCTGTCGCCGTCTCATACTCGGAGCTCTAGTGGCTTATTTGCCAAGTTTTATCACCCTCTTTTTTAATAGAAACTTCAATAAAACTTTTAAATTACTCTCCAGAAAATGCTTTGCTTTCTATTTAGTGCAAGTTCTAGTTTTTAATATATCAACTTCACTTGCCTTATCACTCTGATTTTTTCATACAATATTTTACATGTTATGTCCAGCTAGCCTGATTTCAATGAAATGTAGATGCTTCTACTCTCTGCTGTCAGTGGAGGCTCTTGGAGCTTATCCCTCTCATTCCCACCTCTGGAAAGCACTCATTCTTTTAAAATTATTATTATATTTTTTATTTTTGACATTTTCGTTCCAACAACTATTTACACAATAACTTTTTTTAAAAATGGACCATATTCAGGGAACAAGTCCCTTACAGCTGCAGTTCAGTGTTTTTTCTCTATTTTTGTGACAAACTATTATTTTCATATTTCTGTTAAGCATATTGACATCTATGTTGCCTTGGTCTTAGAGTGTTGTTGAATTATTGTCCATATATTACTCCAAACAGCATAAAAGCCCTCTAAATCTTGGTGTAGATCCACTTGAATCTGCTCCATTGTAAGTACATACCAAAGTCTGTTTATCCATTTAGTGAAAGATGGGGTGATTTCAGACATTACACGGTCCCAATTCACCAAAGTGGATTCCCGGCGGGGGTGAACCGAACAACCACCCCCCGTGGTCAAAAAAAGCCCCGAACAGACGTGACGGGACTGGGACCATGGCAGGGAATCGGGCTGCCAGATCACGGACTGGGGCAGCGCAACAGATGTGACGCCGATTCCCGGCTGTGGTCAAAACCGCAGAAGGCGCCGGGTCAGCCCGTCCCGGCTGCTGCTACTGTCCCTCCACCACCTCCAGGTGCAGCACGACTGCCTCCTCCNTTTAAATATGCAAAAATACAATGCAACCTGGTCCTTCAGATTGAAGTAATCAAAATGCTAATATGAAATTATGACTCTCTAATCACTCCATGTGCTTTCTTTTCTTTGTGTTTCAGACTTAAACGTGTATTCCATGCAGCCTTTAAACGTTTTAATGCATCGTCAACACCTCGAAAGGGATAGGGCAGTCTACAAGGATCTTGGTAATGTAACTTATGATTACAGTGGTTTTGCTTCCAGGCTCTTTGAAAAGATGGGCTAGTATCCCTACTCCTATTTTACAGTAGGAGAAGTGAAATGACTTGCTGAGGTCTCCTGAGAAGTCAAGAGTAGATCTCACCTCTTCTGAGTTAGTGATCCATGTTTAAACGGTTGGATCATGAATACCAAGGAAGAGGAGACATTATTTAGGGTGGTATAATTGGGTATAGTTCAGACTAATTTAAAGAAATGTAGTTTGAATAGGAGGAAAAGTTTTCTGATGGGTAGAGCTGTTTAATAATTGTACAAAGTGCTAGAACTTTTATTGCTGGACACATTTTGTCATATTTTTCAAAATGGCTCTGACTCAGCCTGACTTCAAGGGGAGCAGAATTATACTAAAGCTGAGCAGTTTGGAAATTATGTCCTCTAAGTAACCTGGACTTAATTCTAGAATACATATATGAACAGTAGGGTAGCAACAGTCTAAACTGAGGTGGGGGAAAGCTCCATCCTCCTCTCTCTTGTCTCCCCATCCAGGCCAGGCCTTTTAAGAACCAGTTTAAAAAAGCAAACGTTCAGAAAGAAAGTCTGTCAAACACATTCCCCAAGGTGATAGGAGGCCTGTGGCTGAAGTCTCCACTCTCCGGTATGCCTCATCAGGAACAAGGAGGGGACTGTTCCTTCTCCCCAGACTTGAAGTGAGGGGAATGCTGTCCCCTCCTGTCCCACCAGTTTATATGTTATATATAATATATGTGTGGTCACCGTGTTGGTCCCAAGTGACAGAGACACAAAGTGGTTTGAATGATATCTTTTATTGGACCAGCTGTTGTTGCTGGAACTGTTTCCACCAACAGCATTTGATCCAATAATAAAAGATATCATTTGAACCACTTTGTCTCCTTTTAATATGTGTGTGAGATACATGTATTATATATAACATGTGTGTGTTCATATGCAAAGCAAAAACACATGCTGTAGGGAAATAATCCTTTATTGTCAGGTAATTGGACAAGCTTATGTTTGATTTCCAAATTTTTCTCATGGCTGACTTTTCACATTTTGCTGCCCTAGGCAACTATGTAAATACTTCCCCCTCCCCCTACCTGCATGTTTCTCAAGCTGTGGTAGTCGGCTATACATCTGTTATGCGGATACTGATTGGGTAATCAATAGGCTACCTGATACTGCCCTGGAGAACTGTGGAAAAAAAAACAACCTACCTTCAGATATAAAATTTGCTCCTTGCTTCATTGCTAGTTGCCACCTCTCCTGAGTTTACCCAAACACCAGGTTTTGACGCAAGAGGTGTAGAATTCTTCTAAAGCTGAGCAATTTGGAAAATGCATACTCTAACCTGGACTTAAGTCTATGAACAGTGCGGTAGCAACTAGGGATGGGACTATCGGTATCGGATTAATCTGATAATGCCAATAATCAGCGATATCGGATTAATCCAATAAAACCGATACTATCAGTATCGGCATATCAGTTTTTTAACATTGCTGATTTTTCAAATCTTTAACATTGCGGCCATTTTAAAAATGGCTGAAATGTTAAAGATCTGAAAAATCGGCAAAGTTAAAAAACTGATATGCTGATACCGATAAAACCAGTATCAGATAAAACCAATACCGGTAAAACCGGTAACCGATAATTCCCCGATAGTCCCATCCCTAGTAGCAACAGTCCTCCAAACCATGTGTTAATTGTATGGACTGGTTGTGATGCGAGTCTTTGATGTGGCTCACTTCTATGGAGGACTGTGATGTTGTCACAACATTCCACAAGGGCGAGGTTATGTTAGAAAGGCACACAACAGCCTCTTTGTCCTGTTCCTGACATGGCCCTGACCCCTGCGGAACATTGGGTATTTTCAGACGTGACGGGGCGGCATTTGCCCCGTCACGGAAACAACCTTTAGATTCCCCGCTGGGATCACTCCGGCACAGCCAACAGACGTGCCGGGGGATCCCGGCGGGGAATCGGGGAGTGGGCGGGGCTGAGCGGTGCAACGTGCAGCCTCCCGCCCCCCCCATGTTCTCCCACTGCCCGCCCTCTGGGGAGACGGGCGGGCGCCGTGGCCAATGCGGCCGCAGCACCTGTCCAATATTATCACGGCCCGGAATCCCGGTGGGGATTCCGGGCCATGATCGCTGTCGAGACGTGTTGGGCCCGTTCATCCCCGCCGGGAATCTCATTCACCATGCGATCTGCGCCGGCCCCGCGGGTTCAGCCGATCACGTGGTGAATGAGATTCCTGGCAGGGATTGAACGTGGCTAACATCTGGGGCGGGGGGGACTTCCGGTTCCCCAACAGACGTTACAAGGGCATTCCCCACCACAGGGAATTGACTATGGTTGAGCGTGATCTCATAACATCTGAAAATACCCATTGTGATGTCATCATGCTCCACAAGAGGTGGGGCCATGTCGGGAAGGCTTCTGCCCTTTTGCTCTACCTCTGCCATGCCCCCTCACCCCCCCCCCTGGGGCCAGGTTTCCTCCTGCAGGGAGGTGGTAGCCCTACCTACGGATCTGCTCTTAGGAATTTTTTCTGCAGCTTCCTAAGAACCGTTTCAGAAATATACCTGTGCTGTTTTCTGTCATTTGAACAAGAATGCAAAAAACAAAACCAGTGGGTATAAGGTGGGTGAGCCTGGGGCTAACAGGGGGAACCACTATCAAGTCTGAATATTAGGAGTATCAGAAAGTTTCTTCAATAAATACTTTTGTAAATTGGTCACTGCTGAATGCTGCAAGGACACGGAATTAAACTTTTTTTGGGGGTGGGGGGGGAAAACAGTGCTGCAGGTGGTTTCTCCTATAATGATATTTTGGATTAAATGAAACCCATACATCTTTTGCCCAACAGGGCGTGAGGTAGGGTAATGCAAGCGTAGGAAATTACAAAATCATGCCAAAAGGGATAGCTGAGCCTTTTGCAGGCTGTAATTTATTTATTTTTTACCATTATTCTTGTCAATAGTAGACTAAACATTCATGAAAACAATAGCAAATTGTACTCAACTAATGTTCGCTGGAGGTGGAAAATAGGTCTGTCCTTGTACATTTCTTTGAAATATGTTTTGTGTAGAAATGAAATTCGAGTGCTGATTGGAATCAGAATGTTTGTAAACACTGTCTTTGTATTAGTTTCTATGGACTTGTTGTGATGTGAATCTTTGATTGGCTTTCAGGTGAGGGATAGTTTTAAACAATGGTTTCCAAACGTCTTATCTGTGTGACCCAGCCATTGAGGCTTAAAGTATAAATCTTTGACTCCACAGACAGTGACAAAGACATGCAAAATATGTCAAATCATTCAGAATCATCTGCAGATAGTGCAATCCCACTTGTTGAATGTTAGTGGGGTCAGTCCTTGTTGCTATGCTCACATGATGCACACTGCGTATGGACATTGTGTTTGCGGGTGCATGCGTGTGGTTGGCTGTGTGCACATGGTGGTGTGCACGCATCTTATACCTGGGTATGTGTGTAGTGATGTGGATTGGCCCCTGTGTATGCAGCTGTTTAGTTTTCTGCATTCTTCTCCAGAGGTGGTTGCATTTCAGTGATTGGGATTCCTTTGGTACAAATGTTACCATAGAACAGAGGTGGCCAGATTTATAATCCATTTGATCAAGGTGTCCGGTGTCAACCTAGGGGGGGGGGGGGGGGGGGGGGGGGGGGGGGGGGGGGGGGTTGTCTACCAGGACGCCTCTCTCTGGCTCCAGGCTGGGATCCCTCCTGCTAGCTTCCAGCTTTAGGTAACCTTAGCAAGTGATCTTAGTGGTGGAGATGAGAACTCCTCATTAAAGAACCTTCCCTGTTGCACTGAAGGAGCTGCCTCTTCCTCAGAGATGCTTACTGGGGTGCTGTGCATACTCTCCAGCTGATGTCCTGGACATCACCACACCATGAACTACCAGAAACTAGCTTATGATCCACCAGTGGATCACAATCTCTCTCTTAGCTGTCCCTGCAATAGAGTAAAGGGGATTTATCTCTTCTAATAATTGGGGAATGCATCTGTCTTGTTGGGTGTAAACTTAAAGAAATACATAATCAATTTTTAGCAGATAATCCAGTGTAAATAAAAGCTTTTTCTGCGATGTATGTATTGAAATGTTATGCTTTAGTTTAGGAACATAGCCAAGTTCCTAACCAATGGAAATATAAACTACTTATGAGGATGGTGTGCTAACATTAAAATACTATCATTAACGAGGCAATGAACCAACAGGTACCCAAATGCCTGACACCACTTGGCCATCATGACATGATCCCGCTGACACAGCATGAAGACTTTGTGCTAATGCCTAATAATGTACCTTGCTGCATTTGGCAAGCAGTTTACATGACATGGCCAAAACAGACGTAGGGAAAATGAAGCAAAAATAAAGTCTGGAAACTAAATTAAATAACCTAGAGGGCTGTCTGTAGTAAGTGAAACAGGCAAAGCTGTAGAGAAATAATTACAACACAGGATGTAAATTTTCAAGCAAATTTCTGTTGCTAGCGCGATGCAGCAAAGCGGGGCTTGGTAAAGAATCCTGGCTAGCGTGAATCCTCTGAGCTCTCAGAAACTTTGAAAGAGATGAATCAAAACATGAGTGCCGTAATGGGTTATATCAATGGTCGAGCTAACTCAGTATCCTATCTTTTAGCTTCAGAGAAGTACACAACCGGTCATAATGAAGTGATCAATTTACTCTCAGTTCCTGACAGAGATTATGTTATCAGACACTTTGACTAATCACCATTTATGGACCTATCCTTTATGATGCAACAGAAATAGACTCAGCTGATGTCCTCCTCTTTTGACCTCTATGCACATCTCCCATGGGGCTTGGAGGAGATGCCTGTGTGTTTGAGAGAGGAATTTCCATTCCATTTGGCCTGCCTCCTGTGATAAGGAGGGAACTACGCATTTTTTTTTGTTTTCACTGTCTCAATGAGATGTACGGTACAAACAGAGCTGGACCAAAAATTCAAAATGTAGGATAAATTTAGTCCTAAATTTGGATCCATGCTTTGAATCTGGCTCCTTTCTCTTGAATGGGCTGTGCAAGGAAAGTCAGCTCTGATGCTTGGGACCACTTACAGTAGTGTGTAATGGCATTCCTTACAGTTCAAAGGCTCTGAATGTCATTAAGGCTCATTAGCTGATTAATTATTTGATCACTTTCATGAGCACAGCTGCAGTCCTTTCCAGCTGCTCTCCTGATGATGTCACAGGAGTTCTTCCTTGATAGGAACCAAAATAGACCAATCTGATTTTTCTTTAAATAAATAAATAAATAAATAAATAACAAAGACAACTCAAAAAATATAACAGCTGCTCCCATGAATTGAAGAGAAGGATGTAAGAATGGCCTGAATTACAATTAGGAGTATTTTAGAATAAAAAAGAATAAATCAAAGGCATTGTCCCCATCGACAGGCATGGCACAATTCAGATGAAGGAGCTTAACAAGCAGAGGGCATTTCAAAGGGGAAATTGTATGCAGGATTGGAGTCTCTTCTCATGATGATGATGGTTTCACATTGTGTCAGTCTGCTTTATCCTGAACAGAGAAATAGAAGTGAAAAAGGAGCGGAGATTGCAGAGGAATCGTTGATAAGTGCAACCCATACAGTGCTCTCAAAATTGGCTATTTTGTGTGCCAACAAAACAGAGAGTTGGGAACACAACACAAACATGTTGTCTGGATTACTTTGAAATCCTGTCTGCAGCACTCGGGGATAATGGCAGGTTGCATAAAAAGAGTGGTTATCCTGGTCAGTAACAAAGGTGCTTTGGGAAGTGACATTGTTGACTCAGTCGAGATGGTAGTGATTAATTTTAACTAATAGGGAGTTGGTGCCAGTACATGGGTTGATGGGATCCTGTTGTGGGGAATGCTGTCTTCAGCATGAGACTCTAAAGCTGAGACCTCTTATGGTTGTTGGAGATCCCATGACACTTTTTGCAAGTGTATGGTGTTAGCTTTGATGTCCTGGCTAAATTGCAATTTGGGTTATTTGTAGTCTGTGATCTTTAATTACTTCTGAGGTTAATAATAATAATAATAATATATAATGCCAGCAGTGTACTTGGCAACATACAGCCCGTAGTTAGACAGGTTCCTACCCCCAAGGGGCTTACAGTCACTTAGGGTGCACGATCTGAAGGGGCCCAATCCCCACATGGCCATGTGGCAGGCAAACGTCACTGTCGCACTGCAGGGTATGCATGGAGAACCGGTCAGATGGTTGTGGGGAAACTGTGTGGGCCAGTCCCTGTTGGAGTTACAGTGGCGACTGGTGTGGGCTGAGGCACAACCCATACGAGTGAGCAGCCGACCTGCCCCACCTTCCCTTCCCCAGCCAGACTGAAAGCCTGCTCCCGGCCGTGACGTGGCCATGCGCGATGGGTGCTAGTGCCCGTTGCTCATGTTCCCACAATATTGCACCTTGTGTGGTGGGGCAAATGTGCCCTGTCATACGAGTCGTCCCGCTGTGGGCAACCTTAAGGTTGTTCAGTGGCGCATCCTCAGAATTTTTTCGAGCGCGCGTTGCGGAGCAGCCAGCTGCTCACCCTGCCCCGGGGGGGGGAAGGGGGGAGGAGAACATCTGGCAGGGCCTGGGAAAATGAGACACTGCATTGCATGGCTTGTTGTCCAGGGAGCGGTAAAGCATGATAGCCTCCCCAGCCTGTTTTGTCTGACTGCACCCTTATTGTCCCAAACTAGGGGGGTGGGGGAAGGAGATCTCCAGCTTTGGGTCAAATATGGCCTGTGGCTGCTTTTTATTTAGGCTCTTTCCAATTCCATTGTGGATTTGACTGGTGGTCCCAGTCCTGGGTTGGCAAACACCCCTACTTGAGTTGTTTAAACCAGCAGGTTTATTGTTGTTGTTATGTAGCAAGGTTTCAACCAGTGTGGGTTTTTTATCTAAATTTTTAGGATGGTTTTAGCTGGTTTACACTAGTGATTAAAAACCACAGTGGTCAAAGTGTCCAACCCTTGTCCCTACCCTCAATTGCTGTAAGAGTGAACTCCGTGCAAGAGTGTGGAGATGAGGGCATGCACTCGAGGACAGAGGATGGATCTATGGCATAGATCCATGATCTGCACCTTTCCCTTTCTTCTCCCATTCACAGCACTCTTTAAGTGCCTCTGACTGCTTCCAACTTCTCTTGAGCCCATGGAGTTTGTGCTAATTTTCAGAGTGGCTTGTGAGAGGGACTCTCCTGCTTCTGTTAAACACTGTTAAGTAAATCTGTTTGGGGACACTTCTAGTCGAAACTTTTTCATATGGAAAAACCTTTTTTTTTTCTTTTTCAGAATTGGATGTTTCCTTTAGGAAATTTTATTTTTGATACTTCTTGTTGGGGAAGTTGAAATAAAAAGCTTTGCCTTTTTCTGAAGTGAAAAATTATAATCTGACACTTCTGTTTGGTGCTTCATGGATATAGTCTAGTACAGGGCTTAATTTAGGTGGGGGGGGGGCGGGGGGGCTTGCCAGGGCTCAGTCTGGGCAATTATATTCAAGGGAGGCTGAACCCTGGGAAATGTTCCCAGTAGGAGTGTTCATCCTTAAATGTGAGAGACCAGGAAAAGGCCGATATTGGCCATTTATTAGAATGAATGCCAGAAAAAATCTGGATAGCTTATTTGATTGTTATTAATGCCTTCTCCTGCTCCATCACCCCCTGCACTGGCCACCATATAGATTAAATTTCTCTGTAGAGAGTCAGGGTGATCCAGTGGCTGGGTTGCTAGCTGGAGACTAGAGTTCAGTTCCCTGCTCTGACAAGTTCTGGGGAGAAGGGCATGGTTTCTGGGGCAGGCTTGGGCCCTGACAATTCATTTTTTACAAGTTAACTACTGGTCAGCGGGGTGGATGGGGAGATTGGAGCCAGAATTACAAAGCACTATAATCCCCATTAGACACTGCAGCAACTCAGGAAAGCTGCAGATTTCATATTGGACTTGACATGCATTCTTTCAATGTATTGGAAAATCAGTACTGACTGGCAGTGGGTTGAGACATCTGTGGTGTCATCAGCTTGGATAGCCACAAGATCTGCATTTTTTAATTTCATGAATTATGAAATCCTGAGCAATTTCCAACATGCAGTCCAGAAGCTTGTTCTGCACAGTTTTCAAGTTCCCTTGAAGACTGTTGCAGTTTTCAAAATGTTGCTCTAGGGTACTGTCAATAGTGGCTAGTAAATCCATGGTGCCATGAAACACCCCAGGATTTACAGATCTCTCACTTTCGTCATGTCCATGTAGTGTCAGTTCAAAAGCATCAAATAATGTTATACAGTCAATCATTCTGTAGAGATTAGAGAATGTATCTGTTGTGCTCAGCCTTCTCGTTGTGCTTCCTTATAGCTATACGGTAGTCTTTCTGTGATGTTTGATTTGCCCATCATTGATAGGTTTATGTAGTTGTCAAGATAGCTTCTGCAAGAGTCATGTTCCTTTGCCTTCTCAGGTGCTTTAGGTCACGTACTCCAGTCTCTGTCCATGCTGCTTCACCACTAAACAGCAAGCAAGGAAAACAAAATAATGAGTTCTTGGAAACACTGCCACACAGCCACTGGTGCCACCGCATCTTCTTGTATCAGGAAGTGTTGAACCTGCATGTAGGGCCTTTACCTCTGTTGCTGCAGGCAGCTTGTGCTATCTGCAGTTCAGGATGATCCGGTCCCAGTTGCTTCACTTGAAGTTTCTCCTCATAACTTTGCATGGAGAATGGTTTTGCAAGAAGTGAATCCACTGTATTAATTGTCAAGTAGCTCTGTTTACTGCCTCTGTCCTGTAAAATATGGGAGAAGATATTGGGGATTTGGCTGGTTGGCATCACTTTCACTAAGAGATTAGTGTTACCTTCCACCTTTCCTCCATTGCTTACAGTGATGTCTGTGTGCGAACAAACTGATCAGGTACTTGGCTCCGTTCTTGACTCCAACAGCCTGGTCTGTTGGTCTCTGTGCCAGTCCAGAGCTGTTCACAAAAATAATATAAAGAAGAGACCTCAATCAGTATGTCAAAAAGGTAATTACTAGAGGTGGGACCCCGGGCCCATTACCGGCTACCGGATTTACCGGTTACCGGTTCTCTGAAAACCGGATTCCCGGATTAAATCCGGTATACCGGTACCGGATTTATTTCATTGATTTCAATGGGGCGCTGTGTCCCCATTGAAATCAATGAAATAAATTAATTCCCTCCCCCTCCC
>QEPC01013938.1:4348410-4372138 GCA_003113815.1 Sphenodon punctatus
TGGGGGGCAGCAAGTGAGAAGGGACGAAGGCGCTTAGGGGAGCAGGGAAGGCGTGGAAGGGTGAGAGAGGGGACAGAGGAGGAGCGAAGTGCACGGGCTGGAGTATGGAGGGCGATAAGTGCAGAGAGGTAGGGGGGAGCGAGGTTGTGAAGAGCTTTATAGGTGAAGCCTTTTATACTTGGCCAGGGAGTGAGAGGAAGAGGCTTCGCCTCTCCTGGTCTCACTCCCTGGCTGAGACTCAGGGGGGCCCTACGCTTGGGCCCCCCAGCTCCTGGCCACTTTTAGCCTCTGAGACTGACAGTGGCCAGGAGCTGGGGGTCCCAAATGCACCCCCCCCAGGAGTGGGGCCCGGGGCTGGCCCTGTCTATGGGAAACGGGGGAAGCCTCAGAGGAGAAGGGAAAACCTTTTTTAAAAAATCACTGCACATGCTCAAAATGGCCGCTGGGGCCATTCTGAGCATGTGCAACCTTTTTTTAAAATGGCCCCAGCAGGTGGGATTGCACACGGGGACTGGCTACTTCCAGAGCAGGAAGCTTCCTCTTCACCCTCTCTTGTCCCCAGCTTCAGTGTTGCCCCCAACCTGCAGAGGAAGAGCATTGGGGCTGAACGACCAAGGCAAAGTGTGGGTGCATGGAGCCTAAGTTGTAAGCGAAAGCAATATGTGAAACTGTACAGCATCTCTACTGCTTACATGGCATGGAAGTTCAGGCAGGAGCATTAATTTACAATTTCTATGCTTTTTGGAGCATGATTGAATTTGTAAGGACCTTGACTTCTCTCTTAAACTGAAGGTTTTTTTGAGTATAGAATAGATGTGAAGGATGTTGTGAGGTGCAAAGCTGTGGCGAATTGGGCCTGGTGTACGTCAGAGCCATCTGAGGAAAGTAACCTTTTGCCGAATGATGTATCTGTTGTCAGTAAGTCATTTCAAGGTCTTACTGCCCTGCCTAAATTTATGATGATGGATAGGAAATGAGCTGGTTCTAAACGGCACTATTTGAGCAATGACAAGTACCTGGACCCTATTTGGTATTTGCCATTCACCTGAATGATGCTTTTCCTCAGGATAGCTATGTTGAGGGAGGTGATCCCTCTTCCACTTAGCTGCCTGTTTTGATAGACCTGTGAAATGTATTTCTTGTTTCTCATCCTTGTACAGCACCAAAAGGTCACAGTGGACAACTGGACATGGTCCTTCCTGGCCCTTTAAGTGATCAACTGCTTTCAGGCTGATATTAGTTGTTTTGGAAAAAAAACAACCAAAGAACCAACTACTTATCTTTGAAGCACCTGTATTATTATTCAGTGACTTATGCAAGTGAAAGCATCTCTAAAGGTAGGAGTATGGGATTAACTGTGTTGCAGGCCGCATTCAGATACGCTTTCATCTAAGAGGCAGCTCTGAGGAAAGAATTCTACATTCTGCGGTGCAAGCAAACATGCGATTAAGGCAACAAGACTTGTCTATCTAGGCAAATGGAGAGTTGAAACTGATATCGAATTTAATACCTGCATTCTCGAATACTGTGTTGGCAGACTACCCAAGCACCTATTGGGTACCTGAATACCGCCCAAATCAGTAATTTCTGTTACCGATTTACTGGTGTTTTTTTTCTGGTTACCAATTGGCAAATTTGGATGGAAAACAAAAAACTGGGACCAGAAGTAGATATTCCAGGACCAGAAATCGATATTCTGGGGCTGGAAGTCGACATTCTGGGACATTGGGTTCCTCAGTCGGGCCCTGATCAGGTACCTATTAGTACCTGAACAATGCGGGTCGATTTGGGTATCAGAAATTCAAAAAATATACCTGTTTTTGAAGGTACTCGTTTCAGCTTTAACAGGTGATGCAGATGGAAGCCAACACCATTGTCATCTCTCCCTTGGGAACTTGCTTGACTTTTTCCATTTTAGTATGACTTAGCGAGGTTTTTTTTACTGCCTTGGAGGTGAGGGGTTCATTGTGGTTAATAGTGATCAGTAGCTGGGAGTCCTGCTTTAGCTGTACAGTCATTATTTTTGCATTAAATTAGTGATTGGTGCAGTCAAGTGGAACTCTAGAATGCAATGGCTTCATTTCAGAAAGATAGTCTCTCCCATGAGGAGATCCCCTTTGGGAGATGTTTGCTATTATGATTTTTAGAGGGCAATCTGGTAAGAGGCACTCTTTTGTAAAACATATTAGGGATATGGTGCAAAAATCAAACACAGTAAAGGAACATACAGGAAATTTTAGTCTGTGTGGTTTCTCTTAATACTACATAATTTAAACATTATGGGTGCAATTCTGTGGCCCTCGCAAACTGCACCTAGGCGAGGCGCACTGCAAGAACGCCAGTGCTTAGGTGCACACGGGCGAAGCAAGCCACGTGGGGCAACAGCGCGCCCCTTCCGATGCAACCCCCATGAGCCAACACACCTTGCAGCCTGGGGGATGGAGCAGGAGCCGTGCCTGCTCCACCCCCCCCCGAGTTGCAGGGTGTGTGGGTTCAGGGGGGGTCACATCGGAAGGGGCGCACCGTTGTCCCGTGAGGCTTGCTATGCGTGTGGCATGCATGCGCGCCTGAGCGCCCACCATCCAGCTCAGTACTGCGCCTGCTGCCAGTGTAAACCGGCTGTAGGATTTCACCCTATGTGTATTATTTCTGATCTTTACTCAAATATAAAAATTAATCTTTGCTGGAGACAGGATGCTAGGCTAAATGGATCATTGATTTGACCCTTATGGCACTTATGTTCTGTGGCACTATGTTCTGTGGCACTAGTGTGATCCTATGTGTGACTCCTTATGAATGACAAATTAAACAAGTAGTTTGGGTAGGATGGGATAGGAGTCAGGGTTCAAGGGATTTTTATGTTTTTTACACTGCAACCCATCCTGAGTCTTATGAGAAAGGGCAGAATATAAATTTAAATAAATAAACATAAATAAAGCACGATCAGTAAAAGACCAGGACATTGCACCATGTAACATTAGATCCTGTTCCTATCAACTAGAGACAACAATCACTGAAGACAGAGGTTCTCAAACTGTGGGTCAGGACCCCATATCAACTGCTATTTGATATAATTTGCATTTCATTTTGCCCATATGACCCCATTTTCAGACTAAAATATAATCCCAAGTAGTTTTGTGCATCAAGCTTCCAAACTAACCAGGCCTGGTTTCCTAAGGAGGGTTGGGGGAAGACAATGCTCAGGGTAAGTCATGGGGATTTTTAAACTAGAAAATGTACTGTATCTTTCGTCTAGGTAAACCTGCCTCAAAACTTCAGGTTCTGATTTCCTTATTGGCCTTCTGCTTCTCTGCTAAATTTGGCTGAAATTGGTGTGTGAGATCTAAAGTTATTAAGGGGATGCACATATGGGCACCCCTTCTCCACCTCCCTCGCCCCCCAACAATTGTATAATTCTTCTTTCTCTAGAAAATCAGGATTAAAAATACAACACCTCATGGGTTGTACCCATGGGTATATTAATTCCCACAGCTGGGTAAAGCTACTCTCTGGGGACCCATTCATGCTAGTTATCCTCATTCCAGATTCTGTTTTGTGAAGGGGAGGTGATGCCACCCTCTCCTAGTTGAGAAAAAAATGATAGAGGAACAGCCTTAGAAAATGAGCACTCTATTTAAATGATATGTTTTCAGGGGGGGAAAATGCCTCCTACTCCATTGTGTGGGTGGGTGAAATATATGAAATCTAAACCTTCCCGTTCCTCATTTCTGAATCAGTATTTAATGACTGTTAACTAACTTTGGGCTGGAATAACAAATTGAGATGGGCAAGGAGTTCCCTTGCAGGGAGAAAAATGATTTGTCGCTGCTTTCCATTAATGCTTCATTTAGCTTGAGTTCAAGGCTGACTCTTTCTTGCCCTGATGTGTAGCTGGCACGAAAAAAGAAGAAGCAACAAGACCTGATTAATACGAGGTGTTCCAACAGCGATTTTTTAAAAAACAGCAACACCAGGTTGTCGGGTTCAGTGTGATTGGAAGGTAGCATGCACAATGCTTGTCTTTGCACTTCCTGCGAGTGAAAAATTGCCACTGGCTTCGCACGATAAGTCTGATTTATGAACCTTTCTCAGCTTAAGCAGGCTGTGGCTTTTTAGAAAGGGAGAAGAATTTTGTATGCTTCTGAAATGCCTCCGACCTCTGGAGCGTGTGGCACATTCTATACCGAGGTCAGCAGTGCCTCAGCCTAATGGATCTTGACTCATCTCCAGACAACTTGATTCCCTCTTGAAGCAAGCCATGCAAGAACCCCTTCCCTGTCTTCCTGCTGATGTTGCAAGGGATATCCCTGGATCCCCATTACGTCTGTGTGCATTTCTGGCTTCTGATGTACTGAACATTAAGGACCATGCAAAACAATGATTCAGGGGTCTTGCAACCTGTTAAATCACTGGACATTTACAGCCAATGCTGCTGGTCAACTAGGTTGCATTTTTTTGACAAGGCTTACAAGAATGTAAGGTGCAGAATGCGGCAGCTTGTCTCCTTAAGGGGACGAGTTGTCGTGAGCCCATTACTCCAGTGCTCCGTTCTCGGCACTGGCTGCTGATAGTCTTCCAGGCCCAATTCAAGGTGTTGGTTTTGACCTTTAAAGCCCTAAATGGCCTGGGCCCCACATAACTGCAGGATCGCCTCGCCCTCCGGAACCTGGATCGGCCTCTGCAGTCGGCTGGGGGGGCCCTCCTTGATGTTTCCCGGGTGTCATCCATGAGGAGGGTGTTCTCGTTGACTGCTCCATGACTGTGGAACTCCCTTCTGTTGGAGGTCCACCTGGCCGTAGACCTCCCTTCCTTTTGTAGACTAGACAGTGGAAGACATGGCTGTTCTGCCGGGCCTTTTCCGAGGGAGATGGGATGGGTGGGGGTTTTATTGTGGGGTTATTTTAATGTGGGGTTAATGTTTATAATTTTATTTGTTTTTAAATGTTGTTAGCCGTCCCGAGCTGCTTGTGCTTGTGTAAATTGCTGAAATTCTTTCCACTAGAATTCATTGCACTTGATCCTTGAAGATGCAAAGTTCTCCCGGTGTGATGCCACGCTTTCTAGAGCAGGGGATGCTTATAGGGGAAGGAATGGGAGGGTCCAGACCATGGATCCATCCTCTGTCCATGAATTTGTGTCCTCATCTCTGCTCCTTTCCCCTGAGCTCACCCTTTCATAGTTATCAAACAACTGCCAGTCTATCTGGAATACCAGATATTAACCGCAGATCATTATTTTTGCTATCTGTTTGAGCTCTAGTGAAGAGGGAGTGCTGCAGGAAGTAGTGGACTGGGATCTAAAATCAGTTCTGGCATTTTCAGTAACAGCCCCCGACATTAGAAAAATGCAATATTGACACAAAACATAAAGATTCACTTTTAAATGTAAGAAACCCCCAACAGTACCGGCCCCCCTGACATTTGCCAGAACTGCCAGATGGCCAGTCTCCCATTGGCTGCAGGGCTAGTGCAGAGATTCTAGGGGCTGTGTGTAAGATGCCAGTCTCCAGATTTAACACTTGGGAACTCTTTGTAGAACTATCCCCCCTTCCCTAGCCTCGGGTCCTTTCCCATTAGAGCAGAGGCGGGGAACCTTTTCCTTCCCATGGGCCGCTTTGGAAACGATGACAAGCTCCGTGGGTCCAAATAGGATGTGTGGGGGTGCTTAAGGGAGGTGCTTATGGAGGAAGGGGAGGGTCCACCAGACCATGGATCCATCCCCTAGCCATCCCCTATGCCATCATCGCCACTCCTTTTCTCTGATCTCACCCTTCATTGTTGGAAGGTACTGACTGGATCTGTGGGCTGGATCCAGGAATTGGAAAGGGGCCAAATAAAAAACAGCTGCAACCCAGATTTAGCCCATGGGCTGGAGGTCCCTCACCCCAGAACTAGTTACCTGGCCAGTGATGATACCTGACACTTCGGGGGGTGGGGCATTACTTAGTTTAAACCAGAAGGATGCAACCTCTTCTCCATATCTCCTTTTATGTTGATGGTCCTGGCTAAAATGATCACCACAAACGGGGTGCAGACCTCTCCCTTTGGTGTGTTTTCCCTGTTCTGCTCCTTGTAAATCATTCCAATGTCTCCCCATTTTTCTGTTTCAAACACCACTTCAGCATGTGCTCATCCTCCACCCCCTGCCATTGGAGAATGAAATATTTCAGAATGATTGTTAAACGCCCACGCATCTCCTGTGTAATCAGTACAGGGAATAGACCTACAGATGGCAGCCAGCACTCGCACTGCCCTCCAGTTTACCGAAAATATATGGCCACTGAGATGTGGTGCAGTGGAGGGGTTCTGTGTATTACTCAGGCACCTGAAGTGAATGGGGGGAGACCTCCTGCTCATGGAAGGTGATTCCCAAATATCTAGGGCTACTATGCCAAGACCTGGGAGAGTAGAGACAAAATAGTGTGGAGATACCTTTTATTGGACCAACTCAAGTTCATGGAGGTGCTTTCCGTTTCCAACTCAAGTCGGCTGCAAGCTTTTGGACCTCACAGGGTACTTCGTCAGACAGATCTGCAGTTTCAACTCCTACCTGCAGGGCTGGCCTTAGCCTAAGTGGGGCCCAGGGTGGGGAAGAAATGTGGGGCCCTGACTCGGGGGCACTCCCTGGCTCGGGGTGATACCCAGGCCTGGGCTCGGGGATGGGCAGAGGGGCACTCCTTTCCACCCATCCCTAAGCCTGAGTGGTCATTTGGATTCCAAATCAGATCACTTACCTGATCCACTGCCGCCGTCACCTCCACCTCCAGCCTGGGCCCTGCGCTGGGCTCGGAGCTACAGACGGGGCGGGCACCTGACGTTTTACCACCGCACTGCTTGCCGCCACCGGACGTTTCGCTGCCCCCCCCCCCCGCGCTGTCTGTCACAGTCTTGGCCAGGGGAAACGAGGAAGAGAGAGGCAGAAGCCCTGCCTTGCCCTCATTTCTCCTGGCCGAAACAGCCAGGCAGCGGAGGGGGTCAGCGGCGTGAGGGAGAGGCAGGGCCTCTGCCTGCTTCTCCTTCACTTCTAGCGGAAGTAAGAAACAGAGGCCCCGCCTCTCCCTCACTCTGTGGGTGCCGCCCCTTCCTGTCAGTCTCTCTGCCAGGAGAAATGAGGGAGAGGCGGGGCCTCTGCCTCCATCTCCCTCATTTTCCATGGCAGAGACTTTGACAGGCAGCGGGGGTGTGGGGGTGGGGGGACGGAGTGTGGGAGAGGCAGCGCCTCTGCATCTCCTTCACTCCTGCTGGCCCCCTCCACTGCCTGTCAGTCGGAGTTGGCCGGGGGCCCCATGCCCCAGTATATAGTTATTAATTTGACCAGTATATGAAATAACTTGTAGTCTTTGTAGTCTGGTGTCGACACTGAACTCGAATGGTTTCCCTTGGTTGTGGTGTCAGAGGAGAGACCAGGATTGATGGGCAGGGAAATGGAACAAACTTTTCATCCCTATAAGTGATTGTCCTAATAGGCTTACCTCAGCCGGGTGAGCGACTGCAGGAGTTAGCCCTTTTAACAACATACGGGTGTTAATAGAGTCTTGGTCCAGTGCACACTTGCTTTAATATGTCCTTCAGCCTCATAAATGTATTCCCCAGTCAGTTATAATTAAACATAAAAGGCAAACAGTAAACCATAATAGTCTCAATAGTCCTTTCTGGACTCTCTCCTCTTCTAGGCATTCAGGCAGGAGCCTAACTCTCACAGCTGCCCTTCTGCACCAGCAGGTCCCTGGCAAAGTCTCTTATTGGCCTTGTGGGTGAGCCCTGTTTTGGCATCTAGCTCCATCTTTGCTCCCAACTCCCTTAACTCCTACCCTCCAACCTTGCACCATCAGTCCTAGGGTTCCAGCCCAGGGTTTGAGTCAGAGCCGCAGAGAGTTCCTAGCACCTACCAGCCTGACTCTTGCTCGTCCCTGCTTGGTAGCCTGCAGCAGACTGCCATAGCTCTGGCGTCTGCTGCTCTTATTGCCCCAGTGAGGCGGGGCCAAGATGACGAGCAAGCTCTCTTAAAGGGGCCACTGCCTGCTGCATCATCACAGTGACCTTCCATGTCATCAGTATTAAAGCATGTTGGTCGAGGAATGGGAAGGGAATCTTGCTCTGCTTTTGCCTGTGCTTTACCTGCTCTTTACCTTCATTCTCCAGGGTTACCACCAGCCAACTCCTTTCTCTGTCACTCTATTTGCTTAAAAGTGCAGAAGAGAAGAAAGCTGCACATTTTCTGATGGACCATCTCCCTTTCTCCTATTGCATGGGAAGGTGTCATTTGGCTGTTGGCATCTGCAGTCAAAATTAAATCTCATGAATTATTAACACCCTGAAGGCTCTCTCACTTGGTTGGTTGAGGCACACAGCCTCCAGTAGAATGTATGTAGCTTCACTACAGCAAGTTAAAAATAGATTGAGCACACAGAGGAATGGAAAGTCTAAAAGGCTAATATTCTCAGTGCATTTTTAGCTCTCTATTATGTGCAAGAGGAGAGAATGGATTGTTATTTTGAACATGGCGGGTGATTGGGATGAAAAATATTTTCCCCCATGTTGTTTTCGTATATGTTGGTGTCCACTTTGAGTAAGAGGCACATGTCAAAGTGGTATTTTCAACTAGGGAAAAAATGGAAATAGTTCTGTAGAGGTGAAACAGGGAGTGGATCTATTATTTGTGGATTTTTTTTGCATTTTCATTTAGCCCTTCTATTACTTGAATATAATCCCAAATGGGCACTTGCATATCCCTTTTTGGGGATTCCATTTTGTTTTTTGCGGGGGTTATGTTTTTTGTTGTTGCTTTTGGTCATTTTGCTATTTTGGTTACATTATTTTTGATTAGTCTGTCTGCACAGTAGTGCTAATATTGCTGAAATGTTGTGACCAAAATGCCCCAAATACCAAAGTGAACCCCACCCCAAATCCAACCCCCCTCAAACAGAATACCCCAATGGATACCTGACAAAGCTTAAACATATATTGGTTATAATACCTGACCCACCATTTTTGGTTCAGGTAGGATATATTTGACAGGATTACCTATTTTTCTTCCTGGTACTTGTTTCAGCTGTATAGTTCTGTATGGTCACTTTGCAATTAATACCTGGCTATTATGTTTTAAGGAAGATAGAGATATTTCCTGATGAGAGACAGAAGATCTGTTTTATTAGCAACTCTGTGCGTCTGAAAATTTTCATTAGCTTCCTTTATTGCTGAGATTATTTATTAGCTATCGTAATTTGAAAATACCATTTCTTCCTTTACCATTTTAAGCAGTCGGCACCCCCTCCTTTAATAGAGGATGCATATTGGCCTTGATGGTCTGCACACACTGTGATAGTTTTATGCTCCCGAAGGCCCTGCTGTTAAGCACAACTTTTTCTGGAGGAGGCACTGATGATTTTTATATATTTTTTTAGGTCTGATTTTTTTGTTGTTGCAACCAGCAGAGGGCAATGGTGCACAGACACATATATATTCAGTTTGATATCTTGCAAAAACAGGGCCGGCTCCAGGATTTGCAGGACCATGCAGGGCCATGTGTGAAGTCTTGGTGTGGGGCCCACCTCCAGGCGCAGGACCTAGGCACATTCCTAGGGTTGGCCCTGTGCAAGAAGCTAATTTTAGGGGGGTTTGGCTGACATTGTTATATGTGCCAGTGTAGCCTAATGGATAAGGTATTTGGGATTGAAGGTCAGTGGGTGGTCTTGGACAAGACACTATAGCTCAGCCTCAGATGCCCATCTGTAAAATGGGAATAATAATGACCTGTCTCGCAGAGCTGTTGTGAAGGTGAACTAGATAAGGATCAGAAAGCATTCTGAACACTTGTGAGAGTAGATTGGGCCTTAGGACCCAGTCAAAGGACCAATCCACTAATATCAAGAGGAACCTTGCTAACATAAAAGGGAAAAAAGACTCCATTGGACATTCAATCCTGTCCATAGCATCTTCTACTGAGTTGCTCAGACCTACATAAAGAGGTTTCATTCCTCTTAGGTCAGTGATCTGCAAACTTTGTGGCTACTGGGGAACATGGGATTATATTTTAGTCTGAAAATGGGGTCATATGGGCAAAACGGAATGCAAATTATGTCAAATAGCAGTTGATATGGGGTCCTGACCCACAGTTTGAGAACCTCTGTCTTCAGTGATTGGTGTCTCTAGTTGATAGGAACAGGATCTAATGTTACATGGTGCAATGTCCTGGTCTTTTACTGATCGTGCTTTATTTATGTTTATTTATTTAAATTTATATTCTGCCCTTTCTCATAAGACTCAGGATGGGTTGCAGTGTAAAAAACATAAAAATCCCTTGAAGTCCCCACCCTGACTCCTATCCCATCCTACCAAACCCTTGGCCAAAGAGAAAAGTCTTATCACATATACGGAAAATGCTCAGTCTAAGGCTTTGATCCACCTCCAGGGGACTCCCAAAACTGGAGCAACAAAACTTTCTGCATGCCTTGGCCATATCAACCGACTGACCACAGTGTGACTTTCTCTTTTAAGGACCTAAGACATGTCATAGGTCCATCTAGCCCAGTATCCTGTCTCTGACAGTGGCCACCTTCAATTGTTTCAGAGAAGAGCACAGGAAGTCTTAATGGGATGATCATTTCTGTCATTCATTTCTAGAGGTCTAACAACCAGAGGTCTCATCCCTGACCAACCTGATTAATAGCTTTCGATGGACCGACCCTCTAAGAGCTTATCCAGTCCTCTTTTGAGCCCCACTAATCTGCCAGCACTTCATAGGGACAGGGGGACAATGCTGCTCTAAGTGATCAGGAGCAGCTGGAACCTACATTCCCAGAACTGGTGAAAGCTCTGTTGTTGCAACCATTGATTTTTCACGCATGGCATGAAGGGAGTGGGGCTCTCTGATTCCAGCAGATGGCTACTCTTCTATTCAAGTTCAAAATATAATTGGAGGTCGGGATGGGAAATAAAAGCAACTGAGCACTGAATCCACAAGTTGCAATTTGCTGCTCCTTGAGCCAGCCCAATTTATATCTGCTTGCGTGCAATTACAATCTCTCAAGATGAGCTCAGCCAGCTGCTGGTTCCTGCAGCAGCGAGGGGTTCTCTTGGACAAAAACAGCATTATTTATTGCTGCAAATCTGAAATCTGCTTCAGATTCCAACATGCTAGTAAACTGTGTGTTGTTTTGTAGCTTTCTTTCTCTAGTGCCCATTGAAATCTCCACCTCGGCAGGAAGCATTCTGATTGGGATTGGTGTTTGGCTTGAGCAAGCATATGCTTTATAGCGTCTGAACCAGAATGATTAATTATTGTAGCAGTTTGAGTTAGTGCTTTAATTGCATCCAGGGCCTGCAGTTCTCCTCCAGGAAGAGAGAGAAGGGCCAAGGGTCTGCCAGCATCAGTTCTGTCAAACTGGGTTTTGAAAAAGTTTTTATGCTATTGACATGGGCTACCATCAAACTCTGATGTAAGTTAACACAGATCGACACACTCGCAAAACAGATGCAGCAGTCACCAATCCAACCTGAGAGCCAATGTAGCCTAGTGGAGAAAGTGTTGGCGTCCAGGGTTCAAATTCTGTTTTAGCCATGAACTCACCAAATGGCCTTGGGCAAATAATTATCTCTTAACCTCAGTTCCCCATTTGTAAAATGGGAATGATAGTCTAACAGGGTTGTTGTGAAGTGAACCAGATAAGGGTTAAAAAGTACTTTGAGCATTGAAAATGCTATATAAAAATGATAGATCATAAAAACCCTATGGTGTCAACACAGGAGTTTCCAGGGGGTTTCTGTGATGCCTGAAAACACCCTAAATTCTGGATTTCTTCCTCATATTTCTTGTATTTTTAATGGAAATTCCCAGAAATTTCTTCTATAACATGTTACTTCCTTTTAAAAGACTCTGAAGCAGATAATCACACACAGTAGATAGATATCAATGCATTTGGTATATCCTGTATCCTTAATGGCCTGGAAGAACGTCTTTCCTACCATGCTCCATTGCGGCCCCTGTGGTCGGTCAGGAACGCTCTGCTGTGGGTTCCACCTGCTACTCTTGTTTGTACAACAGGGGCTTGGGGGGAGGAGGGGAGGTGCAATTTCTGTTAAGAACATAAGTAGTGCCATACTGAGTCAGACCAATGGTCCATCAACCCCAGCATCCTGTCCTCCAACAGTGGCCAATCTCGATTGCATTGGAGAAGAACCAACAGTCACAATGGGCAATCCATTCCCTGTTGTTCACTCTCAGCTCCCAACAGTAAGAAGTTCATCCCGTAAGCCACTTGGTTAATAGCCATTAATGGACATACTCTCTAAGAACTTATCCAGTGAGTTCTTCTTTAAACCCAGCTATACTACTGGCCTTGATGACGTCCTCTGGCAACAAATTCCATAAGTTAATTATGGGTTGAGTGAAAAAGTACTTCCTTTTATTTGTTTTAAATCTGCCAGCAGCTAGTTTCATGGAGTGTCCCCTAGTTCTAGTACTATTTGAGAGGGTAAATAACCGTTCCCTGTCTACTCGTTCCATACCACTCAAGATTTTATAAACCTCTATCATGCCCCCTCTCAGTCTTCTCTTATCTAAGCTGAAGAGACCCAGCTTTTCAAGCCTCTCTTTGTAAGGAAGTCGTTCCATACCCTTTATCATTCTCGTTGTCCTTCTCTGTATCTTTTCTAGTTCAGCTGTCTTTTTTGAGATGGGGCGACCAGAACTGCACACAATATTCCAGATGTAGTTGCACCATTGATTTGTATAGAGGCACTATGAGATCCTCAGTTTTGTTCTCTATCCCTTTGTGAATAACTCCTAACATTCTGTTTGCTTTTTTGACTGCTGCTGCACACCGGGCTGAGGATTTCAGTGTATTGTCCACAATCACCCCCAGATCCTTTTCCTGAATGGTAACTCCTAGCTTAGTACCCAGCGTTGTGTACTCATAGTTTGGATTATTTTCCCCTATGTGCATCACTTTGCACTTGTCCACGTTAAATCTCAGGCATCTGCCATTTAGATGCCCAGGCACCCAGTCTCATAAGATCCTGTTTGCAGTTCTTCACAGTCTGCTCGTGCTTTAACTGCCTTGAATAACTTGGTGTCATCTGCAGATTTGATCACCTCACTTTTAACGCCCTTTTCCAAATCATTAATGAATACATTAAACAGCACTGGTCCCAATACAGATCTCTGGGACACTCCACTTTTTACATCTCTCCATTGTGAAAACTGACCATTCAGTCCTACTCTTTGCTTCCTATCCTTGCTGCCCCAGCATTGTGGAATTCCCTCCCCCTGGAGGTCCCTCTGAGTCCAGGTCTGAGCATGTTTTGGAGACGGTGTAAATGTTTTCTTTTTAGAGAAGCATTTAGCGGGTGGGGATAGGGATTGGGTGGGAGCTTGTTGCGGGTGTTGGGGTTGGTGTGGGTAGACTTTTTATTGGTGAATTGCATTTTAAAGTGTTAAAATTGTATTTTATGGTTTTTTGTAAGCCACCCTGAGCCTTCGGGGAAGGGTGAGGTACAAAGGTTAAATAAATAAATTAAAATAATTTGTTAGCCCTTTCTTTCTGAGACTGCTCTAAATTTATAGAGATGTTTTCCAGAAGTGTCTTTGTTGTGTCTAGTTGCCAGTTTCCTTCGCCTGTCGTATCCGTCCAGCATCCATTGCACCTTTGGTGGCATCCGGTTGATATACTTTGAGATGCTACACACGAATCATTTTGTTTGCTTCATCATTGGGCAAAAACAAAAGTGATGGCTGGATGGCCACTGCCTAATCCAACCTGCGTCAGGCAGCTGTGGCAGACACGGTCTGGCCTGGGTCAGGGCACAGAAGAAACATGTCCCCACCGGGCTGCTAGCCACACAACCCAGGGTTGGGGAGAATGGAGATTGTGCGGCCATCCCCACCCCTGCGCTGCACCTGGTGCTCCACCCCCACCATAACGGGCAGCCATGGTGGCCAAAGTCAAAGTTTATTGTGACCGAGGCCTTAACAATACAAATGAAATAACATAGAATCATAAGCTACCTACGAAACATACATAACATACGAGATTTCAAAACTATCAAAATATCAAAAAACTTTTAATCACTACACATTAAAAGTTGCAGCTAATCCCTATAATACACTACACAGTGAACATCAGGGGGCTGAGGGCGAGGGGATAACCCACTTCTCAACACTAGGAAAGCCGTTACAGTTGTTACTTAAGTGACTTTTAAACCGAAGGACTTGCATACAAAAATTGGCTACCTGTTTTGATAGTTCCGTGTCCGTACCACTAAACAATTTCTCCAGGATCCTACCTCGACGTCATTGTGGACAGTGAGATGTAAGACAATTTAGGTACCTCACTCTCTCCACCTTTCATCCCTAGGACAGTCAAATATTACATGCGCAAGAGTTTCTACTACACCATGATTGCAAATTTGACATATACGGTCGCCAAAAGCCTATATCTGCCTTCAAGGATCGCCGAGGGGAACAAATTAAGGTGAAACAACGTCAATGCTTTTCTCGCCTGCCAGTCAATCCAGTTTGTTAGATAGTAGGAGACTTTATTAGGAGGCCTAATATTAAGAAAATTTGGCACTACCTTCTGTGTGACTATAGAAGCCTCCTCCAGTTGGATCTCCTGGTCCATTACTCGCTTTTTAATGAGATTGCGTGCCATTTTGAAATCCATTAGGTGTAGAGACTCTTTCGAGAAACCTAATTTATGGAGTTTATCCTCGACAATCAAGCCCCATGCATCAAATCGTTCATTCTTGCAAATCTCTTTGACTAAGGAACTGGTTCCTATACAGTACAAAGACAATTTCAACCAATATGACAATATTGCTATTTCTGCCTGGGACTTTAGAGAATATGATAGCGTTTCAGCCCTTAACAAGACTTGAAGAGTACATTTCAGAATTCCTAGGGTAGCGCGGAGAAACTTATCCTGCAGCTTATCTAACTGGTTCACAAAATTGTTTCCCCAGATTGGGGAGGCATATAAAATTTTAGGTACAATTTTTGCCCTAAAGAGACGAAGGGTTGGTTCTACTAATTTGCTCCCCTTCGAGAAATAATAACCTATAACTACTCGGCTTACATGAGAGGCCTGTCGGAATACTGCCTCAAAGTGGGGTTTCCAGCTCAATGAGGCGGCTATGGTCACTCCCAAGTATTTAAAGGAGGAGACTTGCTCAATCTCCTGTTGATTCATTAACCACCTGTACTTTTTCTTTTTAGCCCCTGCCACCATGATTTTCGTCTTTGAGTAGTTTATCAGTAAACCTTCCTGGGAACAGTATAAAGCAAAGCCCTCCATAATTCTTCTTAGGTCCACCTGCGTAGTTGATATCAGAACGGTATCGTCTGCATAAAGGAGTACAGGGAGCAGCCTCCCCCCTATACTAGGCGGGTGGAATTCATCCTTTTTCATGGACTGAATAACATTGTTCAGAAACAAATTAAATAGTGCAGGGGCTAAAATACACCCCTGTCTCACACCAATATCAACCCTTATTTGCTTAGTCAATTTTTGCTTGTATGAATAGCGGACTTGTAAAGAATTATTCGTGTACAACTTTATAATCAAATAAAGAAGGCGGAAATCAATGGATAGAGAACTCAGTTTTCACCAAAGTCTCTCCCTATTAATAGAATCAAAGCCTGTCTGGAGATCAATAAAACACAAATAAAGAGAGGAGTTGTTTGCCTGCTTAGTATATTTATGTATCAACTGGGAGAGAATGAATACCTGATCCAGAGTCGACTGTTCCTCTCTAAAACCTGCCTGTTCAATTCCCAGGAAATCCTGATCTACCATCCAGCGTAACAATTTCTCAAGCAGGTATTTTGCATAGATTTTAGAAATTAAACAAAGGAGGTGAATGGGTCTATAGTTTTGTGGGTTGCCATAAGAAACACCCTTCTTCAAAATCAGAATTACAATACTATTTTGCCATCTATTTGGGAGCATACCCATGTTATTAATTAATTTGAATAAGGGGGCTAATATATTAGCTCACCACTCAGGTTTAGCCTTCAGTAATTCAGGGGGGATAAAGTCACCCCCCAGGGCTTTGTCCCTCTTCAGGCCATTAATCAAATTTATAATTTCATCCTGGGTAACCGAAGGCCACTCCTGCAATAATTCAGGTGACTGGACCCATTGCCTAGTCTCTAAAGGAGCCGGCCTTGAAAAAAGGGACCTAAAATGGTCCTCCGACAAGTTAGGAGCTAAACTGGGGTGATTCTGTTCTCTATCTATCTTCGCCTTTTTTATTAGCTTCCAGGACCTTCTAGTATCATTTTGTCTCACGGCCACCACCAAATCGTTCCAGTCCCGTCTCTGTGCTGCCAGTTGTTTCGTGCTAAGGGTAGATTCAGAATGTCTTCTACCTACCTGAAGTTGTTCTCTATTCTATCTAGATGGGTTACACTTCAATTTTTTTGCCAACTTCCGCAGGTTAGCTCTTAAATTTTGGCATTCTCCATCAAACCACCTAGTGTGGTGTGTGGCCCTATTTTCTCCTTTGCTCCCAATCAGCAAAGGAGTTATTAAACTCACGATCTCCTCAAATACAGATACTTTATTCGCTGCTGGGCATAAGAAGGCTTGGCAAAGATTCAGCATTAAATCTGATTCTAACAGTTTCGCAAAGTCTTCCTGTACCTTTGTGGATCATTTTTTCCGCACCCCTACAGGTGCAAGATCCTCCCTACCAGCAGATGAATTGCTCCAGTCACTTCTCTCTGTAACCGGTCAAGCTTTTTCTGGGTTACAAAAGGTTAGAATGAAAGGTAAGTGCTCTGTTATATAGTGAGGAATCACCTATAATTCCACAACCGCAAACAATAAAGGGTTTGCTATCATAAAATAATCCAGAAAACTGGACCCCAGAAGGGAATGGTAGATGAAATGACTTTCTAAGTTTCCGTCTAAAACCCCATTAAGAATTGTCAAATTCCACTTTGCTATAAGTTTTTGCAATTTAGGGGCTCTACTACAAGTTTTTGCATCCCTAGAGGATCTAACGTTATTAAACGGGGGTACCAACAGAAAACTTGATGATTCCGGATTCTGTTCACCACTTGGATTTCCCATCCTTGTGTTAAAATCTCACCCACCCCATAAGTACAGCAGCCAAAGGGTATTTTCCAATAGCCTCCTGTAAATTTTCATTCATAACCTTCCATATTTCATCATCATAATAAGGGGATGAATTCAGAGGGATGTAGGCAGTACTCACGAATAGTTCAAAATCTGGGGGTAAAATAACATGGCAAATAGCAAAAAATGCCAAATATGAGGAGACCAAAGACATCCTCATACCCTTATTTTCTTTGATAAGGCGGGCCAAGCCCCCACTAGGTTTACCTTTATTTACCGAGGGCACTGCATTTAGATTTGAATCCTGAGATTGCAAGAGGCTCCAACAACCAAGTTTCCTGGAGAAGGATCAGATCTTGCTTCTAATAAAAGAGAAAAAATCAGGATCCTTAGTTCTATGTCACCAACCTCCAATATTTCAGCTTAGGAACTTCAGTGCCCTGTCAGTTCCCTAATAGTTCTTGTTTATCTAGCTGAACTGAACATTCCTGAGGCTTATTTTTTTCTTGATATTGGGTTAGTGGAAGATTTAGATTTGCTCTCCTCCCTAGGGAGCAAAGAGCTTTGCTCCGTCGGCCGAAAAGTTCCAGCTCTGCAAATTGGAGCCTCCCCCTTCCCTACCCCAACTAATGTTGGTTTAGTAGTGGGTTTGAGTTTACTCTTCTCCTTAGTAAACAAGGAACCTTGCTATAATTGAAGGGGGGATCTGTGCTGTGCCCACAAATTGGAGCCATCCCACCCTTATTTGGAGCAGCAGACTTATTTTCAGTCAGCGTCCCTGCAGAGGAGGACTGTGTTACCACCAGCTTGTTAACTGCACTATCAAAACTTGCCCCAAAAGGTCAGTAATTTCAATAGAGATTGAATGTAGAAAGGACTTATGGCCAGAAGATGTTCCTGTTGGGGTTGAGGCTGAAAGGGTCATTTTCCTAGAGCTTAATCTTTGATAATCCCCTAACTGCGGGAGATGGGACTTTACTTTTTAAATTTGTTCTACCTTGTCTTGTACTTTTCCCATATTCTCTATAAATAACGATTGTTCTGTCATCAGGCCTCCATCCCTCTTCCAATTTAAATTCCTGATTTCCTTGGGTTTATGGGGGGGGGGAGGGCAGGATGCCTGGCTTCCTCCTGGAGTTGGACTTCCATCATCTGATCCTCTGAAAGGTTGATCAAAACACTCGGTTTCCTTTCGTTTATTGACTCAGCCGGGTTAGCCCATTTATTAACTGCTGCTGTCTCTGCCTCCTTCCTAAGAGGCAGAGGATGCAACTCAGGCTGCCTGGCCTTCCCCATAGTAGATCTCCCTGCCACGGAGCCTACTTGGTCAGAAATCACGAAACCTGCCTTGCCTAGATCGTAAGCCTTGGCGATGAACACGACTCTAGAATTCAGCAAAGCTTCATGCTTAAAAACCATTGACACAAACTCATGAGATTTGAAGGTTACCTTTACTACCCCAGCGTCCCTTTGTATGGCACAGGTGATCCATGGCACTAATATCTTTCCTTGTTATGGGGATACGTAAGAGAGATCTTAAATGCTCTGCCACGTCTAAAGGGGAACACCAAAACGGTAAGTTCCCAGACGGGAGCGGCAAAATTGTAAATACCACTGTGCCTGGAAACAAACTGTAAGAATCCCTTTTCTCCTGGCACGGGACTACCTTCCCATGCATCTTTGCAGCTACCAACCCTCTATCAGGTTCTTGTGGAGCTCGGCAGACCCCACTATAGGAGCTATGGGAAGATACCCTCACTGGCTCAGCCTGCTCTTTTCCCTCTACCTTTGTTAGAATCTCCTGCTAAGGTCCCAGAAGAGGGGCTAATTTATCTATTTTACTATCAAGTGCATTTATCTGGAGGTACAAATGACAAACAGTGTGCATAGTAAGTTGAACATAATCAGCTAAAAGACCCACAAGAGAATCCTCATATAACACTTCAGCCTTCTGCAAAGAAGGTTGCGGGGAAGCAAAATCTAAACTATCCACCCGCCGATCAGCCACCTGGTTGGTTAACCCAATAAAGGGTGTGTGTGTGTGTGATTTTCTTGTAGATTTGCCAGGGGGGCATAACGATTTCTATGGAGCATCCGTCCCTCTGGCATTTCTTCTACTAATTGTGACTGCATCTGAGGGGGAACTAAAAAGCAATCAATTTTCTGTTGTTTTGAGGTCTTTTGTGCTGGAGGGGAAGATGATGCCACCTCAGCTCGTGATCTTTTAACAGACGACATAACGGGCAATCAACGCCCCCTCCGCTACCTGGAGCCCTGCCCTCTAGGGTCTAAGGGGGGAGGCTCTTATGCTCCGGGCAGCTCCAAGGGCGACTCCCAAGGGCAACCACCCTTGTACTCTCACCCTTAGGCTTGCGCCTAAAGACTCGCACCAACAGCTAGCCAAGTCCTTTTCTTCCGGCAGGTACGGTGGCTCCGCCCCCTCCCCCGCTCAGGCCCGCTCAGCGTTGCTGCAGGTAAGCCTCTGAGACTCCTGGCTACAGCCAGCGGCTTGTTCCCACATGCCCCGTACTCCTCAGCTCCACAAAGTCTCTCTCACTCCTTGTCCTTTTCTTCCGGCAGGTATGGCGGCTCCGCTCCCACTCAGCCCCACTCAGCGTTGCTGCAGGTAAGCCTTTGAGACTCCCGGCTACAGCCAGCGGCTTGTTCCCACATGCCCCGTACCCCTCAGCTCCACAAAGTCTCTCTCACTCCTTGTCCTTTTCTTCCGGCAGGTACGGTGGCTCCGCCCCCTCTCCCGCTCAGTCCCGCTCAGCGTTGTTACAGGTAAGCCTCTGAGACTCCCGGCTGCAGGCAGCGGCTTGTTCCCACATGCCCCGCGCTCCTTAGCTCCATCGCCATGGTGGCCAATGATGGCCAGCCCATCATGGTGGATCTGGCCTAGGCTGGCAGACCAGGTCAGAAAAAAAATGCGTAGTCCCAATATGGTCTGCTTTCCTCCCAATCCGGGGTGAACATCTGGTGGGCCCTCAACAGACATGTCGGTGCCTTGTGGGTCAAAGTGTGAAAATGGCTACAGTCGGCCACAACGTTGTTTGTTTTTACCCATTGTTTTGCATGTGGCTTGTCATCAGAGGTGTTGCTGTTGAACTGCATTCAAAACTTACACAATCAGATATAAAAGCAAAAAGGAAAATGGATCGTCCATATCTCCAGCTTTCAAGTTTTTCCTGCTAATCTAGCTGATATGCTTTTGCGTGGGAGGGACTTTTTCTCCCTCCCCATCTCTGGCCGCTGTGACTCTCTGTAAAGAAGAGGAAAGGTATTTGGATTTAAAAAGAAAACACAATGCATCTTTACAAAGTACAGGCAATTCGTAAATAAATAAATAAATAAATAGATAAAAAAAACTTGCCCTCTGTGAGAGGATTCTAGGGTTGGTGAAGTAATTTTGTTAGAGAACAAACAGTTTTGCTCTAAGGAAAGCTGCAGAGGGTCATCCCATCAACCAGGATAACATTCTGTGCACGGTGATGCAGCAAAACAATTTCAAACCATTCATTCTGCTTCACTGTGAAGTCAATCCTTTTCATCCCTGTTGTGGGGTACAAAGGATCCAAGAGACAACTGGATTGGAGCCAGAGCCAGCAAATGGAAGAGATTGATGATCTATATAAGTTTCACTGCTAGTTGAAATATAGTACTTGGTAGCTTAATTTCAAAGAATATCTTGTGATCTGATCATTCAGTAGAAAGGTGGGCTTTCTTACGGAGGCATGTCCCAAAGGACAATGTTGTTGGTGTATAAAGGACGTTGGCTGCCGCTTTATTGAACATCACCCATGGTGTCCTGTATCAGGGCACGCCCTGCTATATCCTGGAGCACTCCCAATATTCATTCTGACCCTTATATACCAGTGGGCAGCCCATAGCAAGACTTAACCTGTGTCAGTATTAGAGAGGGAACCATAACCGGCCTTGCCGTTAGCTCAGTTTTTTCCAGGGGAGGGGCAAAGTGGCTGCACACGAACCCACCCTATGGTGGTCCTGACTGAAAGAAGGATCGCCCCTCGACCCTGACGGGGGTGAGAGGAGTGGGGATAGGAGGAGGCAGCCCTGCCTAGCTGCACACAGCCCGATCCGGGATCTCCCATCATCCCTTGGCTCAGCTGTTAACAGCCATTCATGTAATTTAATAGGCCTGCCCACCAGGCGTTAACCTTTTTTGGGTTCCCTGTCTGATATCTGCCCATAGTTGTGACTTTTAAGATTATCAATCAGGCTACCGCGTGCAAAGAAACCCTGCTATGGAGAAGGTGAAAAACCACACCCCAAAAGCTAATCATGAGATGCGTAAAACAATCCTTCTCAGTCCTGAAGTGCAACATAGCAGGATTTGCATAACATTATTATTATTTTATTAGCAAGCATTTATATCATCATTATCATCACCTTTTATTTGTATCCTGCAATCTCTCGCCTATGGCGACTCGAGGCGGCTAACAAACAGAGGGATATAGACACCAATAACATATGAATGCAATACAACAAATCAATAAACACCAATAACATATAAATACAGCATAACAAATCACTCCATTCAACAAAATCACTCATCCATATTTCTACCCCTGCTGCCACCAGGGGAGAATCCGTAAACTGACCTTACCCTCTTGCTCTCACCAGGAGGGAGACCACCGTTCCATCAATACAAAAAAACAAACAACCCTCATATACATATTAATTAACATAATACATTTCAATATACAGAATTACATTATTCTTAACAATCCCTTCCCTCTCCCCTCCTACCCATAACTAGCAACAGAATCTAACACTCTCCTCCTCCTCCCCAGCATAATAACAGAAATTCATATCATAATACAATCCCCATAGAATACCATACAAAAATCACATCCCTCCCACTATGCATCCAGCAATTTCAGCTCCCACCCCTCCCCCCATTCTGTAAAGCATCCTCCTCCTCATCCCTCCACTTCAACTATTCCAAAAGGGAAAATCCCCCTCCTAGCCAATTCCCACTCCCATACTGCATTCATAATGAAGAAGTTAGCCCCCCACCCCAACCGGCGAGCCCAACCGAAGGGCACAACCAAAGGTCACAACCAAAAGGTGTGCCCCTTTGGCTGTGCCCCCTTGGCCGTGCCACTGGCATGGCCGCTGGCTGCACCTCACTCTTGTATCTACGGCCCCAAGGCTGCTCAGCTCAGGCCCTGCCCCCTTGTCAGCCAAGCAGCGTTCCAGCTGCAACCTCCATCTCCCTGGATCAGCTGTTGCTGTTGGTTTGCCTCAGGGTGCCTTCTCCCTCCCTCCACATAGGTCTCTAGGGGGCGGGGGGGGGGGGGCTGGGCAGCACAGTTCTCAAAGTCCCCCATTCTGCTGGTCTCGGGGACTCCGGAGTGCAAGCAATGCACCTGGCGCTTTACAAAGTAACAGAATAGATATGGTCCCTGCCCTAGGGCTTAGGGGGGGAGAGATGAAGGAAGGGGAACAAAGGGAGAGACAAGGGGTGTAACATTCATGAAAATGCAAGGTCCCAGGTGCACATGCTTGGCTTGGTTACATTGAGAATGATGGTTGACTGGTCCGTGTGGTGAGGATATGAGTACACAGACCTCAGGTAACAGATTGTACTGGATGGAGGATATCAGCAGGAGTTAGAAGAGGGGAGAGGGGAGTTGAGGAGGGCAGAGTGGAAGAGGTGGGTCTTGAGGAGGGACTTGAAGGTATGAAGGGAGGGGGCGAGGCGGATGTGGGCAGGGAGGGAGTTCCAGGCATGGGGGGCAGCTAGGGAGAAGGGACAAAGGTGGTTAGGGGAACTGGGGAGCAGGGGAGGGCAAAAGATGGGACAGAGGCGGAGCGGAGTTCACGGACTGGAATATGGAGGGAAATTAGTGCAGAGAGGTAGGGGGGAGCAAGGTTGTGAAGAGCTTTATAGGTGAAGACTAGGACCTTGTGCAGGATTCATTCAGTAAGGGGGAGCCAGTGAAGAGAGGAGAGGAGGGGTTGCACGTGGTTGAAGCAACAAGCGAGGTGGTTCTGGATGGAGATAAGGGAAGAAAGGTGAGAGAGGGGGAGGCCAGTGAGAAGGAGGTTACGGTAATCGAGGTGAGAGATGACCAGAGCGTGAACAAGGATTTTGGCAGAGGAGACAGAGAGAAAGGGTGAATCTTAGCAATGTTATGGAGGGAGAAGCGACTGGATTTCACAACAGAGTTGATGTAGGGTTTAAAAGAAAGGGGTGAGTCAAAGATGAAGCCTAAGCTACGGGCTTGGGGAACAGGAAGGATGGTGATGCCATTGATAAGGATTGACAGGCAAGAGGGAGTGGAAGGATGAGGGGGGAAGATAAGAAGTTCAGTTTTAGCCATGTTGAGTTTGAGTTGACATTGAGACATCCAGGTAGAGATATCAGAGAGACAGCTGGTGAGGCAAGCTTGAACAGATGGAGAGAGAGAAGGAGTAGAGAGATAGAGTTGAGTGTCATCAGCGTAGAGGTGATATTGGAAGCCATGGGAGGCAATGAGTTTGCTTAGGGACAGGATGTAGATAGAGAAGAGGAGAGGGCCAAGGACAGAGCCTTGGGGAACACCAACCGAGAGGGGGAGGGAGGAGGAGGTGGAGTTAGCAAGAGACACATTGAAGGAGTGGTCAGAGAGGTAGGAGGAG
>QEPC01013938.1:4372238-4388834 GCA_003113815.1 Sphenodon punctatus
GCGGCTCTGGGTCGCCGGCGGCGGCCCAGAGCCTGCACTAGGAGACTTAGGGGAAATTTTTGTTGTTGTTTAAATCCAGGCTGGACAGGGTGGGTGGGGGGTGTCTCCCCTTCCACCCGCGCAGCCTGGACTCGGGGAGGGAAAGTGTTTGTGGTTTTTTGTGGGTTTTTTTTACATTGCAGCCATTCGTTTGAATGGCCACAATGTAAAAAATCCGGTACGGGGGGAATCCAGTAATCCCCTTCCACCCGCACAGTCTGGGAGGGGGGAGTTTTTTGTTTTTTAATTTTTTCCATTGATTTCAATGGGGACAGTTCCCCATTGAAATCAATGGAAAAGATCAGGTACCGGTAAACCAGTATTCATCCAGTAAACCGGTTTGTGTAAATCCGGGAACCGGTAAAACCGGTACCCGGTATTTGGCCTGATGTCCCACCCCTAGTCAACAGTATCAAAGGCAGCAGAGAGGTCAAGGAGGACAAGAATGGAGTAGAGACGATTAGATTTAGCCACAAGAAGATCATTGGTGGTCTTAGCGACAGCAGTTTCAGTAGAGTGAAGGGGGCGGAAGCCATATTGGAGGGGGTCAAGGGAGGAGTTGGCGGAGAGGAAGTCGAGGTAGTGGGGATAGACAACACGTTCAAGAAGCTTAGAAAAAAAGGAAGGAGTGAGACAGAACAGTAGCTAGAAGGGTCAGAGGGGTCAAGAGTAGACTTTTTGAGGATTGGAGAGACAGTGGCGTGCTTGAAGGCAGAGGGGAAGGAACCAGTAGAGAGGGAGAGGTTGATGATGTGCAGGAGGGAAGGGGTGACAGTGGAAGCAATGGAGGTCAGGCGGTGGGAGGGAATGGGTCAAGGGAGAAAGTGGAAGGGTTGGAGAAGGAGAGCAGGGAGGCAGGAGGGAAGAAGGACAGGAGAGAAAGAGGGGGAGGAGGGAGAGGGGAGGGAGTAGGAAGAGGAGAGGAGTGGGAAGCGATGTCGAGGCAGATCTTGTCTATCTTGGAGGTGAAGAAGGAAGCGAGATCCTGAGCAGAAAGGGATAACATACAATAAAACCTTTAAAAAGACCTAATACAAAGTGAGGGTGAGTGTGCTTTTCTTCTTTCACCTGGGCAGCTGTTGATCAGAAAGGCTGTCCAGGTGGCGAGGGGACCAATGTAATCCCCATCCCCATGTGTCTTCCACAGAGTGATTATCTGCATGCCAGGTATGCAGAGTGGCCCCCTTTTGGACTGCCCGTCACCTGTGATACCTGGGGTAGGGAGGGGCACTGGGTTTAGGTCCAGCCCCTGCAAATGGCGGCACCTGCTAAGAGCAGAGGCTTTCTCTATTGCCATTAGTTGGGTGTTCAGTCATTTGCAACATTAGTAACTAGAGAGCCATTGTCTAATTGCCAATTGCCACTGCCACTTATGCTCCTATGCTGAGGGTGCGTGTTGTAGAACTCCTTTCCCCCTGAGCATATTCTAGAGGGGATGTAAGACTTTTCTTTTTGGCAAAGCATTTGGCAGGCCGGGTTAGTGATTGGGTGAGAGTTTTTTAACATTGTGGATGGGTTTTTTAAAGGAATTTTTAAAATATATATTTTTAATGTGCTTTTATACTGTAAGTCACCCTGATCCTTAGGGGATGGGTGGGGTATCAAATTTAAATTAATTAAGTAATTAAATAAACTAAAATCTATACGTAGAACTGAGAGAAATGGAAATGGCCATTTGCATGTGCAGTTATGTGAGTTACATGCATAAACTAGATCCTTTTGAGTCTGTTGCCTCAGAATGCAATCCTCCACACATTTGTGCCAGTAGAGTCCCATTGAAGTAATTGGGGTATTGCCAGTGCAAGTGTGTATATGAATGCACCCTAAATCTGTCCTCAGAACTGCCTCTTGTTCACAGAGGTCTAGTCAACCATCCCCATAGTCTCTAAGTACTGAAGTTGTTAGTCACCATTCAAATGGTGTTGATTGCTGCCTCTTATATATACCTCTCCTGTATTTGCTCAGTCTACATAGTACTGACTTGTTACATCACTGTGTGTCCTGAAAGCTTCCATGCTCTCGCTAACAGAAGCTGGTCCAATAAAAGAGATTACCTGTACTACTTTGTCTTCATCTCTTACATTTGGGACCAACATGGCAACCCTCTCTCTCTTTAGACATCAGAAATTTCATTTTTGTTATGCTTTGGGACTCTTCTTTCTAGAAAATGTTCTTCAAATTTAGACTCGAGTTTTAGCCAAAACCTAGATAATAGGCTAACAGGGATACCTGAGCTCTCTTTCTTTAAAAAATAATAATAATTTGAGATCACTGGGGTTTGTATTTTAAAATCTTGCTCTCCTTTTAAATAATTTCAGCAATAATTGCAGTTGGACATGGTTAGTAATTATGACTTGCTTCCCCCCCAGAAGTATCCACATCTTTGCTGATTAATTTTTGGAGGTGAGCTGGATGAGCACATGTCCTGCTCTTTTTGTTCCTAAGTAAGCGTTTCCTGTTTTGCTTCATACTAGACAGCAAAATTTAGGCACTGCCCATCAGAATATCTTTGATTTTCCAGCACTTGCATTTTTGGATGAAAAGAGCCAATGAAATCCTGGGTTGCAGAAGAAATCGCTAGTATTCCATGCAAAACCTAGATTTTGAGAATGGATTCGCATTTCCTTGAGTGTTCTAGCTTTCTTTGCATAGCCATAAACTTATTCACTCCTATTTAGTAATCAAAATTTCATTAGTGTTTAATGCATCAACTTTGGCCATTCCAAAGCAAGGTCCTTTAAAATTATAAAGGATTCTTCTGATTTTCTTCCAACCTTAATTTCTCTCTCCACTCCCTCCTCCAACCTTCCGCCCTCACTGTCTTTGAATTTTGAGACCTCACATCTGGTGTCCTGATAACTGCTCCTAAAAATCCCCCTTTACTGCAGAAACCACAAATTTTCTAGTCTGTTCTAGCTACTAATTAAATTACAGCTGACTGGGGCTGATACGGCTATGTGTTCCAGAAATAAGTATTTTATTTTTACTTGTCTTTTTGAGCCCAGCTTAGGATCAGTTCTTGCAGGAGGGCATCATAACTGCAAAATGTTTTTGAAGGACAAAAAGCAAATCCCTTTAAAGGGAAAATACCTCATGAAGAACTTCAAAGACCAGCTGAAAAGTGCTCTGAAATCTATGAAACACCTACACAAAGCATGCTTTCAAAGAGGATTTCCATGTCCCATGGGATAACTTTCAAAAGAGGCTCTTTTTTGGCATATAATTTCTGAGCTTTAGAAAAGTATGAGGTTCAGAGCCCTGGAGATGGGAGTCTTCTTTTACCCACAGAAAAATGTGGGCAGCAGCAGTATCAGGGGAGCTTTGCCACAACGTTATACTGAACTTCCTCTGCCTTGACCACCATACATAATGTCTCCAGACCTTCTCATCCTTGGCTCATTACTGGGACTGTCCAAATGATGCTATTTTTCTTGGTGTTAGCGATGTTTCTGAAAATTTAATTCATGGATACTGCGACAATTAATCAATTTAAAATTTTTATCCCACCCATTCACTAAATTTTATTTTATTTTTATTTATTTATTTAAAACGTATATCTCGCCCCTCCTGCCCTCAGGGCAGCCCGGGGAGGTGAACAACATTCAATAAAAACAATATACATTTTTAAAAAACAATTTAAAAATACAATATGTGGGGAACCACCCCACCCCACCCCCTCACCAAAGGCCTGACAGAACAGCCAGATTTTACATACACGCCGAAACAGCAGAAGAGTGGGAGCCAACCGAGCCTCCTCCGGGAGTGAATTCCACAGCACAGGGGCGGCCACCGAAAAAGATCTAACATCGGTGGCCACCCGCCTAAAGGCTTAAGGTGTGTTACAACACAAAGGGTGATTTCAGAAGTGATGTGGTGAATGTCCACCACAGTCAACCTCAGTCAAACGCGGTGGGTGGTGAAAGCGCTGTGCATGTCTGTTTGCTCGCATCCAGATGTTCACCACAGTCAAACGCAGCCCGGGGTGAAGCTAACCACGCTTCATGAGGTCGGGGAGGGAGGAGATCCAGAAGTGTGGTGAATGGTCACCAGGGCAGAGGTGAATGAAAAGTAACTTCTGAACAGAAGCCCGCAGCCGCGGTGGAAGGAATTGACCCCAGCCGCGGTGCATTCTGGAGCTCGAACCACGGTCCACGTCTCCACTGCATGTCTGTTGTGTTCCCCCGGCCCATGTTCTCTCTGATTGCCCCCGGGCAGTGGCCACGATCCTGTCCCTTCTGTTGGGGCCGCACGTGTCACCACAGCCCGCGGTGAATCCTTTCACACTGGGGTGGGATTCACTGTGGTGAATTGGAACGCGTCACTTCTGAAATCACCCATAAAGGGTGTTTTCAGAAGTGACGCTAGCACAGGTGGACACGCTTACCCCGGCGTGGCCACCCATGGTGGTGTCACATTTGTTCCTGCCTGCCATGTGTTTGCTGTGGGTGGGAACAAGCATACACTTTCACCCCAGGCAGGATCAAAGCATGGTGGTGCTCAGCATCGTCACTTTAAAAATACTCCAAAATGCACTAAGAAACACAAATAAAACCAAATAAAGTCCCTTTGCCCCCTCATATATTTAAAAATACACAGATGAAACCAAGTAAAATCTTCTAACTCACAACTGGCCTGTCACCCGTAATACGTCACTGTGATATTTCCCACAAAGCAAAGGGCATAGGGGAATGTCTCCAAACCCTAACCCAGCCTGCCAACTGCCTGGCCAAACAGAAAGGTCTTGCATTGCCTCTGGAAAATGAGCAGACTCAGGCTTAGACCAACCTCTAAGGGAAGGGAGTTCCATTTGACAAGCTGGTGACTATCAGAAATATTAGATGTATTATGGAAAAAGCAATATTCCTGTAATTCTAAAATACATATATATTGTAGACCAGCGATTGGGCAAGCTGTGGTTCAGGAGCTACATGCAGCTCTCAGACAGTTCAGTTGTGTTGCCTCTCAACAAGGGCCAATCCCAGGCCTTACACTGCCTTAATGGTCTATCATTTTGTTAAACAATGACAATGCCTCTAAAATGGTGGCAGGGAAGCTCAGGCCCGGGGGCCAAATGTGGCCGGTGGCTAGTTTTTATTTGACCCCTTCCCAGTTCTTGGATCTTGCTCTTTGATCCACTTCTTAGTCTCAAGAACGGAAAGTCTGAGGTCAGGGCAAAGGAGCAACGTGGGACAGAAAATGTCTGCTCAGGATGTGTTGCAGAAATCAAGTTCCTAGACGCCATGAATGACTGCTTTCTGGAGCAGCTTGTCTTGGAACCCGCAAGAGGAGAAGCTATTTTAGTTAGAACTTGTCCTAACTGGAGCAGAGGGTCTAGTTATGGAGTAACAGTGGCAGAGCCACTTGCTAATAGTGATCACAATATAATTAGGTTCAACATGCTACTACTGGCCCTGACAACGTCCCCTGGCAACAAATTCCACAGGTTAATTATGCATTGATTGAAAAAGTACTTCCTTTTATTTGTTTTAAATCTGCCGGCAGCTAGTTTCATGGAGCATCCCCTAGTTTTAGTACTATTTATTTTATTTATTTATTTTATTTTAAAAACGTAATATCCCACCCATCCTGCCACAGGCAAGCTCTGGACAACTCACAATAAAAACATAAAACAGTATCATCATTTAAAACCATATATAAAAAGGAGGATAAAAACGTCCCACAACATCCCCTCCCAACCCACTCCCTCCCTACCCACCCTACCCATCCTCCCCCCCCCTCCAAAGACCAGGAGGAACAGCCAAGTCTTACAACTATGTCAAAAAGAGGGGAGATCCAGGGCCAAGCAAGCATCCAATGGCAAGGAGTTCCACAGCAGAGGAGTGACCACCACCAGCCTAACATCCCCAGTGGCCAATGCCCTATCTGACCTATCCCTTGCAGAATTAGCTACAAGCTCACTAACCCTGAATGCCCCAAAGAACGCCACCGTGAATGCTGCCATGAACAATTTAACCTCGTATTCATAAGGACATATGGAAAGAAGGGCACCGCACATGCCTACAAGCATCTGTGGGGTAATGGGTGGTCTCGCATCTGGGGGGGTCCCCCGTTCCCATGCCCATCCCTCCATTGCACGCCTAGCGAAAAAAACCCGGTCTGGTGAGGGGTGTCTGGCCAACCGACTCATAAATACTAATGCAGCCACCTTCACCCCAATTGTATCTATGTATCTACAGCTGCCCCTCGCCACCTAATGCAGATCATAAACTGGAGTAATTGCTCCTCCGGGATGGGAAAACCCAGCCCCCAACCTCGTCTGAAAGTCTGAAACTCCCTGAAAGCCCTCCCTGGTCCGAGGTGCCAAAGATCCCTGGATGGTATGAAATAGCTCTAGGACCCAAGCTTCCACGCCCACTAGGGTAAAGGTTCTGGGTCCCATCTGGCTCCAGGTGTGAGCGTACGAAATTGCTCCATCTGGAATTGAGATATGGCATCAGCCACACTGTTATTAACACCTGGGACGTGCCTGGCCTGAAATAAGATGTTATGTCTCAAGCACTTAAGCACGAATGCCCTGACCAACTCCATGACTCGGGGGGAACACGAGGACTGAGCGTTGATGATATGAACCACAGCCTGGATATCACACCAAAAACGCACGGTGCGGTCAGCAAACTCCGCCGTCCATAGATATAATGCCAGAACAATGGGGTACAGTTCAAGGAAAGACAAGTCCCTGGTCACCCCTCCTGCTTCCCACTCCAAGGGCCATGGGACACCGCACCACCTATCCCTAAATATCACACCAAACCCCATACCTCCAGCCGCATCAGAATGGACTTGCAGCTCTGCTTCCACTAAGAGCTCTTTCCTCCACAAGCTGACCCCGTTGAACCCCACCAGGAACGAGTCCCAGGTCTTCAGATCCTCCCTCATCTCCCTTATGACCCTGACGTGGTAATGGGGCTGGTGGCGGCCGGTTAACTTTGCGTAAAGGCGTGACAAAAAGGCCCTCCCAGGGGCGAACTGTTTCAAGAGGGGCAGGGTATAAATGTGAGTAAATAAATAAATAATAAATAAATAAATAAATAAAATAAAACTACCCTACAGGCAAAATTTAAGCTGCCTACCAGCGACTGGAGATGACGAACTGTGACCTTATGGGCCCCCATGCACCCCACGATTTTGTTCCTAATGTCTATCAATTTGTCATGTGGGAGGTGTGACTCCATGGCCACCGTATCCAATTCTATCCCCTAGGTACTGCAGCATGGTAGTCAACCCCACTGACTTCTCTGGGGCAAGGGGGATACCCAGGTACTCGGCAGATTCCTGAAACACTTCCATCATCCCTTGGCACTCCCTGGTACCCGCACGCCCAATGAACAGGAAATCATCCAGGTATTTGGTGATGTCCCCTCCCTCGGCACGCTGCTTAATGATCCATTCGACTAACGAGCTAAACCGCTCGAAAGCTGAACATGAGATTGAGCACCCCATAGGCATGGCCTTGTCGAAATAGTATTGCCCCTGAAACTGGAGCCCAAATAGATGGAAACTCTCCAGATGGACAGACAGGATGTGAAAGGCGGATTTTACATCACATTTCACTAACAGGGCGCCCGAGCCGTGTCGCCTCACCAGCGCCACCGCCATGTCAAATGGCGTAACGAACCATGGCCAATTCCTTGGTTATCACGTCATTGACTGACCCTCCCCTTGGGTATGACAAATGGTGGATCATGCAGTACTCGCCCGGGCTTTTATTTGGGACCACCCCCCAAATCAGATTAGGAAATGGGGGGGAAGAAAACGGTCCGGCCATTCTGCCTTCTGCTCGCTCTTTCTCTATCTTTTGTCTCACTACAGACTCCAACCCCAGCACTGATTTTAAATTGGACGTGGCCTTGTGTGTGTGCACCTCCCCCACTGGTATCCTAAATCCCTCCCTGAACCCGTCGACTATGTATTTTACTTTGCCAGGTTCAGGGTGGGATACCAAGGCCGTTGCCAGCCATTCCACCCTAACTGGTGTTGGGCCCTTTTCCACAATCGACTGCCCATTTCCTCCTGGGCCGCCCGTGTCCTGTGGTCTTGTGGGGCCCTACGCTTAACTCCCCCTTTTGCTTTCAGGCAAGCTGCAGCGTTGTGCAGGTCTGAGCAGTTGGGACATGAATGTCCAAACTTTCACGCAGGTCAAGAGCACTTACCTGACCACCTGAACTCCCAACACTGGTTCACTTGCGTGGTCGCTGACCGCTTCCCTTCGCTATGAAAAATCTCATTAGCTGGGGCAACCCCCCCCTTTTGCCAACAGGTGTCCACTATCCGTTTTTGTGGCATTAGACGCATCCACCATGAAGTCCAGCCAAAGATCGGATCCCAGAACAGCAGTGCGAACAAATCTATAAATTCACACCTCCAGATCTTTGCTCTGGTGGCCAGAAGCAAATGTGCCCCAATGGGGGCCGACACGGCTGCATAACCCACCCCTGGGGGTAAATATGGGCCCATCTTCTGACTGACCTGTAATGCCTGCCCGGCTTGGAAGGGGTGTGTTGATGCCGGTACCACTGGAGGAGCCTGACTGCTCGCTTCCTGGGCTCACCCCTTCCACCTGCTGTGCAGCGGCCCCAGTGCCTGACACCACCACCTCAGTCAAGGGTACTCCTACTGGCATATCTGTAGCTGTTCCTCCTGGTGCTGCTGTCGACCCTGGTGTCCCTGTGTTCCGCTACTCCATCATGGCCTAGATCGCCCCCTCCAGGGCCTCCACTCTCCTCCTTAGATCTGGATCACCTCGCTCCTGGGTGACCCTCGATTGGGGCTCCTCACTAGCCATACTGTGGTGACAACGGCTGGGTGCAGGGTGGACATCCAGCCCACCCCCCTGTCCGTCACTAGCCCCTGCGTGGGGTTCACCGCGGCGGGTGCCACAGGGCCCAGCACTGCCTGCTGTCCCAAATGCCTCTGCAATGCGGGGAGGACTGCCATACCCATCCCACAACTGCTGTGCCCCACTCCTTTAGCCTGTTTGGGAGGTACACCCACTTCCACCCCCTGTGGATTCACCCTTGCCCGCCTTGGCGGAGGGGAATCATCTCTGAAATGAGCCGGAGGGTTTGTCCTTCTGCCCCACCTCCGAGGCTGCTGCACTTCCACAAGGCCATCTGATCCGGACTGCCCAGGGCTGGGCCCTGTGCCCCCTTGCAGGCTGTTCCCACTTGGGCTGCCCCTTTTTTCAGTCCGCTACCCTGCCAAGCTCTGGAGCTCCCACAATAACCACTTCTTGCTGGGGAGGCTTCCTGCCCCGGCCCCCCCGCCGAGCGGTCCTTGCCCCCCGCACTCTTGCGTTACCTGGTGCGTGTCCAACCCAGATCAGCTGTCTTCCCCTTGATCCCAGCTCCATGTATCCGCACCCCTGTGGGTGCCCGCCTGTTTCTTGGGGCCTTTCCTTTGCCTCATCCCAAAAACCGAAAAGAGGGAAATTCGGGGAAACCACTCCTACCGGCTCTCTTGGCTAACAAGGCAGCGCGGCTCCTTGCTGCTCCTTTCGCTGCTGCCTCATGACTGCTGAGGCGAGCGGCTTCTCCTCACAGCACCGCCCCCAATCAGGGCGGTGCACCAATAGGAATCTGCGCTTTTCACGCCAACCTAGCTGAGGTTGCCTAGCAACCCCGGCTGGGTCCCTGCAAAGCTGCTGCCGCTCTGCATCCTTCCCAGATTTCCCCTGTGGCGGTGCATTCATGCACCACTACCCCGCATGGGAATCACGCCACTGCTGGGGGAGGGGGGTGGATACTCTGTGCCCCCCCCCTTTTTTACAAATTATTGCCCTAGCTTTGCGGGGGGCAGGCCAGCGGGGACACGACAAATTGGCCTTTGCTGCCACTAGGGCAGCAAAGGGGCAATCCTCTTGAGCTACCAGAGCTGGCCACTGCCAGGGACAGGAGGCTGGCTAGATGGACTCCTGGCCCGACCCAGCATGGCACTTACGTTCTTATGCTATGTGCCTGCAAGGATAGGGGACTGAGCTATGATCTAGACTAGAGACCTTTTCCTTCCTGAGCATGCAGCGATACACCCCTGCCCCAACGTCTACATAGCTGTCTTTCTGAGCTTGTACTAGATTTCAAAGTGGCTTCTAGGAGGGAGAATGCTCCTCATCCCTGATCTAAAAGATACTCTTTATCACTGTTCCCATCTCCTACAAACCACTTACTTCAGAGTAGCCCCATTGACGCCCATAGGGCTACTCCACTACTCTGGAGTAAGTGGTTTGTAGATCGCAAACCTTATCTCCAAGTACTTTCTATGATTCAAATATATTGATTTCTCCCCTGCAGTGATTTGATGTGCATAACATACTTTCCTTATTAGCAGCTTTGGGTTTTGCTTTTCATCTCTATCTAGTGAACTGAAATGAGATCTAAGCTTTTCAAGTGAGCCTGAAGGCATTTGAAGGAGGAATCCCAGATAAATAGATTGCTGCTGTGGTAGCAAGGTCTTATTTCTACCTAGGGAAAGTTACTGCTGACTAATAATTCATTCTGGGGCCAGAGCTGGAAGAGTGGGTTCTGTTTGGATGAAATGGAAAACTCAGATCTAGCCCATTTCTGGATATTAAAGATCTCATCATGGTATTTTTTTCATTTAGAAGTGGCATGTAAATTGGTCAGATAGTTTCAGTGAATCAAACATTCTCCCCCTTCTAAAGTCTCTTTCACAGAACTGATTCACACAACACCCTTCCCCCCCCCTTACAAACGTACCCCTTGTTCTTTAATCTCTATATTTGTCTTGTTTTGCAGCAATAACTACACAACTGCTGATTTCCCTGGCCTGTTACCCTTGATACTTCACTGTGATATTTCCCATGATGCAAAGGGCAGGGAGGAATGTCCTTGTAATATCCCTGCATGCAATGGTGTAGAAGAAGTAATACGTCGTGGGGGACGGAGTCAAAGCAACAGGTGGCAGAGAAGAAGGAATCATCCAGAAGCCCGGAAATTGTTTCCACACAACACTCAGACATTTGTGTGAATGAGCATTGAGGTAAACTTCGAAACGTTTGCCAAGTTGTGCTTCACAGCGATCCCTTTCTGTGTGTAAATTTCTAAAAGCACTTTGGGGTTGTTTAACCCTCATCCAATTTAATAAAAACTGCGACGTTGTTATCGTGGGGCAATTTTGTACCCTGGAGATAAAACTGTTATTTTAAATATGCCCTAATCAGATTTGTCACAACACCACCACCCCTCTCATCTCATGCAAAAAAACGTTATTTAAAATACAGAATATATATTTTGAAAACTGTATATACTAATTTTTTAAACCGGAAGCTGTAAATAATTTTCTTGAACTCTTTTTCAACTCCTCTAAGCCTCAGAAGGACTGAACCCCCTCCAGAGCTTTGCAGACAGCCCAGATGCACCTTCCAAAGCGGTACCCCAATACTTCCCATTTGACGTCTGTTGTAATGGACAGAAATTGGAGTAGCAAAAGGCTGATTTTAGTCTGGGCTACTTCCATCTGTTAATATGGGTTTGGAGTACAGTTGTATCCCAAATTGGAGTAGCAAAAGGTTAATTTTAGAGTTGGAGTAATTTTGTATCCCATCCATGGGTTTGGGATACTTTTGTATCCCAAATTGGAGTAGCAAAAGGCTGATTTTAGTGTGGGGAAATTTTGTATCCCATCTGTTAACATGGGGTTGAGGTAGTTTTGTATCCCACCATTTAAGTCAATGGACATTTGGGATACAGTGACCCTGGGTGGTCGTTTGCCCACAGAAACCAAATGGTTAATGGCAAATTATTGTCTTTTGGGGATATTGTACCCAGGAGTGAGGGTGACAATGTCCTAAAAGGACAAAGTCATGGGTCCACAAATTTCAAAGTTATTGCAAATAATGTGCACACAGGGTAGGTAAATAAATACCCCATGATACTGCATGAGGGTTACATTGCTGATAACATCTTGATTATCTGAGCATACAAGGGCCAGATTCTGCCTTTACTCACAGCCATTTAACACCATTGACATAAAAACAAACCTCTCCAGTCTTGGGCATCGCACTGGAGAATAACCTCCCCTTGCAAGATCAACTATCTTCTGCTCATCTGTGCATGCCTGCAGGGCACTGAAAACAAAGCATTCTGTCCCATGTCTCTCAGATATACCGATGAGCTTCTGGCCAAATAAGAGCTCTGAGCAGCAGCAAACAGTAAAAATAGTTGCTGACCCATGCCTGGGTTCTTTTTCTGGTCTCACTGATCTTTCCAGGATGGGAAGAAAGAATGTCATCCTCAGCAGCAGCAGTTAGTAATGCTTGATGAAGATTCTGAGCTAAGAAACTAGGAACTGTTCCCTCGTGTTCTTTAAAGAAGCTGATAGAGAGAAAAGCTGATAGAGAGAAGAGACAAGTGTGTTGGGTATACTAGTACCCAGGACTCCTGGCATGAAGGCAACTAAGTTTAACTATTGAGCCATATACTACTGTTGTGGAAGCATTACAAACAGCTAGCTATTTTATCAAGCAATATGCAAAGTCCTTTTTAGTGGCTGAATCAAAAGCAGTGACTTTAAATTCTAGGTGATAGAAGTTACCTAGAAAAGGTGATTGGTATGATAGATAGCTAGATAGAGAAATTTTATTGTCGTAGCCATAGGCCATAGCAACACATAGGACCTCCAAAAGGAAGTACATATCAAAGAACAGACTGTGACGGCCTGATACACATGGCTAGACAAGTTATAGCATTAATAACAAAATAACGTGCTTAGCAGGGTAAATATAAGCAGCGTAATAAGTTATCAAAATAGAAGGTGTCTGGAGAATGATACACAGCAATATGGATTAAATGATATAATTTGAACCCAAATCCATATGGGGTACATTTGATCAATTGGCGCAAACAATCCGCCCACACAACCAGGGGTTAATAGTCTACAAAGGGATTCCAAGGGGAATAAATACCCCTGGGGTAATTTAACCAGGTCCAAGAGAAGCATGACTTGGGAGGGAGCCAGTTAATATACAAAATAAAATAGCCCACTACCTGTTCCGACTGGGAATATTACATCAATATTGCCAAACAGAAAGAGTTCCAGATGGGCACTCCCTATTGTTTGTTGGCCCCTGGGGAGTGTGATGGTAGATTAGAAATAGGCCTAAAATTTACAAATCTGTCTCTAATCTGAAAGGCCGCAATTAGGAATTTTGACAAGTTTGCAATAACCACTGAATCTGGATTATCCAGTAAGTGGTCAAGCAACACCTGTTTGGATTGCCCCAGATTGGTAGGATGAGAATTCAAATTTGGCCTTTGTAATGGGTTACAGTTGTGATTATTTTCATTTTTTTTTCTTTTTTTAAACAATATTTTTTTTCTACCCAGTCTCAATGTACTGGGCTATAAGAGAATCCACACAATCCCATCTCTTAGAGAATCTACACAGGAGGGGCAGTGCTTGGAGTTTGGGGAAAGCTTTACTGTTAGACAGAGGGCAATGTATATAGTACATTTCTCTTGGGAGAGTTGATGTAAGACAAAGAAATTGGGTGTATTGCTCTGACTGGGTTTTGAAACAATGACTGGAAAGACAAGGGCTCAGGTCTAGATTAGGAAAGTTATGGTTGTGTGATTTAAAATTGTTTTAAGAAAAGTTAATTTTTTTCAGCCCACCCTCAAAGTTAAGCACTGGGCTATTTTGAATTTGCATACATTTACACAAATTAACACAAGTAAATTAAAAAAGATTATGCCCTGCATGGTGGGTGATGAAAAACTTCCTCTTGCCAATTCCTTCCCCATGGAACTCTGTAAAAACTAATTTACCCTGAGATGAACGGTGAGTGGAACTCTTGTATCTGTTTTTCTAGAAGCATGTTAATATTTTCTCTGAACATTTAGGGAACTTGCTTTGGAAATAAATAGTGAATATAGTTATGTATGCAAATGAATAGACGATCACATACCTTACATGCACGCACAATTAATGTGTCTACAGCTGCAATTCTTAAAGTCAGTGGGAGCAGAACCATTGACTTCAGTACGTGGAGGATTGTGCCCTACATGGTGCAGTTAGGATAATCAGGTGTGAAAGTACTAACCATTTGCTTATGCCCAGAAGAACTGCCTATACAAATCTGGCGCCTTACTGGAGGTCTGTTTTGAACAAACATTTGTATGCATTATAGGTTCTGAAATCTGGCTCAAAATGTGGTAAACAGCTTGTTGCAGTTCAGCAAAATAATTGTCATTACCAAACAGTTGCAAGCTGTTGTTGTCATACATTTATTTAGATTTATAATGGGAGAACAATGGCAATTCTCAGTTCTTGGTAGTAACAGCATCACTTTACAAAATACAAGGACAAAAAACCTTGGCTTTGACAACTTTTGAAAACCACTGGAAGCAGAAGTGGCTTAACTAATACCTGAGCTATTAGCTGAGATTAAGAGCACTGTTTGAAATGAAATCCAGGATAGATCTTGGAGGATAAAAGGATTATCCAGGGGAGAAATCATACAGTGTAAAATGGCAAGAAAAAAACAGAACATTGGAAAGATTAAGCAAAAATTCAGAACCTCTGCTGAAGAGATTTAGCTTTGATTAAATAAATATATTTTGTTGAGCCAATTAATGAAACCAATGGAATTAATAGAATGAATGCCCCTTGTTGCCCACCTTTAAGGGCAGGCATTGTATTAATTATTATTGGTTGGAGCAAGCATATGTTTCATTATCTATGCCAGTATATTATAGTGTTTGGAAAGACAACTTTTGTCTGATCTTTACACTGTAAAATATATATATATATTTAGTTTTTTACTTATTTTATTGTTTTTTTGTTCAGGAAAGATATACATGTCTTCCAGCCATTCACCTTTTTGCTGAGTACATTTTTTGCAGTTATTACATTTCTTTTATCCTTTCCAATCCCAATTCTTTAACCTTCCCTAGTTTTTTCCCCTTCCCATCCCTTCCCTCTTCCCCCTTCCTCCCCAGATACCCTCCCTTATTATCGCCTCCCCCCCCTCTGTCCCACCCTCTCCCTACCTTCCCTCCCTCCTTAGTCCCCTCCTCTCCTCTATCCTTTACAGTTCCATTATACATATCACATCCTCAGGTTCCAACACATTCACATTTTTTTTTAGGTATTCAAAGCAGGCTGACCAATCTATGAAAAAGTCTCCCATTGATTCCTTCACCTCCGCCACCGTTTTTTTCCAGTGATATAATGTACCATAATCTATTATACCATTCCCCCACTGATGGAGGTTCTGGGCCTTTCCACTTTCTCGCTATCATGTTGATTGCGGCTAGTATCGTGTGAATACATGTCTGTCTATGTTGTTTCACTAAAGGCATATTGGGGTATATCCCTAGTATAGCAATGGAGGTGTCCATTGGTAATAGTAGACCTGTAGTCTCTCTAATGACCTCCCACACTTTGGCCCATAAGGTGCGTAATTTGCTACACATCCATAAGCAATGGTACAGCGTTCCCATTTCTCCACATTTCCGCCAGCACAGTGTAGACTTCGCTTCCACCCATTTTGCCTTCATAATTGGCATCATGTAGCATCTCATTGAGACTTTTAATTGAGTTTCCACCACCGCCATTGATATGGCACATTTATGTATATGCCTGTATACTTCTCTTTTCTCTGCCTCTGAGAATTGCCTATTCATATCTATTCCCCACTTGTCCACATAATCTGTCTCCCTTGGTTTGTACCACATGTTTTTTAACTCTCCATAGATACGTGACAGGAGTCCCCTATTAGATGACCGTTGCATTAATATTACCTCCAGAGGGTAGCTCTGTCTTCCATATCCCTGTACCTTCTCTTTACTGTTATCGTACAAACTGAATAGCTGTTGATATTGTCAAAAGTTATTTTTTTGGTCTATTTTCTTCTCAAGGTTTTCTTTGGATAAAAACACCTTATTTTCAAAAAAGTCTTTTACGAATCTAACCCCCTTTTCTTTCATCCCTTGGCTTGGGAATGCGGCACCTAGTATTTTTTTTTATCTCTGGGTTGTCAATTGGGTATACAGGGGTCATTTTATTTTGAATATCAAGTTTCTTTTTCATTTTCCTCCATATATTCCAAGCTGGCCATCCAAATGGGTGTTCCTTCGTAGCTTTCTTGTTTTTTATTGTTTCCCCAAAGATATCAAATTGTAGTTTTGAATTTTCCAATTGTACCTTCTCTATGTTGACCCAGTGTGTGTTGTGTTTGTCCTGTACCCAGTAGCTAATCGTCCTCAAGCTAGCTGCCCAGTAATATGTTTTGATATCTGGCAGATTAATTCCACCTTTTTCTTTGACCTCTTTAAGCTGGTAGTTCCTTATTCATGGGCGTTTATTTTTCCAGATCCATTTAGTGATCAGCCATTCGATTTCAGTAAAAAATTTACTTGGCAGATATATTGGGAGCACAAAGAGTGTGTATAACAGCTTAGGTATTATAATCATCCTAAAAATGTTCACCCTCCCCAGCCATGAGCATATTATACTGTTCCATTTATATTTTATTTATTTATTTATTTATTTCATAAATGTATACCCCACCCCTCCTGC
>QEPC01013938.1:4388934-4400234 GCA_003113815.1 Sphenodon punctatus
CCTCCTGAGTCGTTTGAACCCTCACATGACCCTCTTTCTGTGAATCATCCTACCCCGGAAACCCCACCCGTTTTCTCCAAGATGGAGTGGCCTAGGATGATGAAACCTATGCTGATTGGTTCACCTCACTCTGCTGAGCACGTAGAGGGGTTACATGACCCCATTGCTGCAGTTCACCCTACCCCGAACCCCGCATCATAAAGTTGCTCCGATCCCCACATAACCCATACCTACTGGTCCATCTCACTCTCCTGAGTTCATAGATGCATTACACGGGCCTCTTCAAAGGACCTTGTGGGTTCAGGGAGGCTGGAACCTCTGGTTCCAGCCACCCTGACCCACAAGCAGAATCCCCCAAAGTCAAGCGTAAGGACTTTCCGGGTTCAGGGGGGCGGGAACCTTCAGTTCCCGCCTCCCTGACCCGGAAGCATTACCCCCCTTCTGCGTCACTTCCGCTTACCCACGTCACTTCCGTCCCAAGGCGGGACTTCCGGACCCACGTCACTTCTGTCCTAAGGCGGGACTTCCGGAGACGTAGACGTGTCAAATTGATAACGATCAGTTTGATGACTAGTGTCCCCCTTACTACTTGTGTTTACCAGATATTTGCTCCCACCAACCCTGCACCCCGACTCACAGCAAGGTCTCGAGGAATGTGGAGCCTGCCGTCCAGCCGAATGCTGGTGAATCCGGACTAAGGTGCGTTCGCATGTCTGCATCCGGACAATTAGGTTGCGTGAAGCCTTGCGCACACACGGCACCATAGAGTAACAGGCAGAAGCCTCCAGCATCCAAGGACTGACTGCTTCTCAGTGATGGTGATGGGACGGGTGCAGCAGGGAAGAATGCCTGCCAGTTTATGAGGCTCGGCATGCTAAAACCTGTGGGTGGGGGCTGAGTGGAGGCTGCGCAGACTGTACACGGACTCCAGCAAGCTATTGTCCCCTTTGATTTCACACAGTCTCCAGTGTTTTCCTTCAGCTTTAATAGCTGCACAGCTATTACAACAAGGGTGTAGCACTGTAACAGAGGACATAAGAGAATCTCTATCGACTCTTTCCTAAACAGATGCTTCCAACTTCCCAGTAACAAGTGATGGAGAGAAGTTGGGATGGTCACAGCACAGAATGGCGATATTTGGTTGACATTTCTGCTGGCCAATTGGCATCACAAACCGATCTTATACCACAGTGACAAGAAAGAATCCCTGGCATAGGCTCATTCTCTGCATATGCTGTGCAGGCATATAAAATTGTGACCCTTTATCACATCTTTCTGATATTTGACAGAGATTATTCTGAAAGTGTGAGATACAGCCCTGACAAATTTCATGTACACTGCTTGGACTACAAAGATGTTAAAGTCATACATATATTTATAGGTTTATTGCATATACCACCAGGACCCTTTATCCAATCCTTCAGAACGTTGGCATAGACATTAAACATGGGGAGGAGTATAAACTTGCCATGTTTCATTCACATTAGATGGGAGACAAAGAAGTTACAGCCAGGAATGTGTATGCAGACTTTTGCAAAATAGCATAATTCAATAGCTTATAAAATCTGATTTCTTTGTACAATCTTTGTAGAATTTGTTATACTTAATTCCTTCAATTTGAGGTACAATACCCCCCAAGTGTCACCCAAGTATAATGAAAAACAGAAAAGTTACAGCCGGAAATGTGTTTTCCATTGAAACTAATGGAAATCAAAAACAAAGGCCAAAACAAAAATGAAATTTTGATATTTTTGAAAACAAAAATGACAGATTTAAATAACAAAAGTGAAAACAAAAAATGACATGGGTCCCTGCTGCACACCTCTATAAGCTACTACTAGCTCAGTGCTGCAGGATGTGATTGTGATAACTGGCCAGCCTGGATGTGTAAACTATGTCTCCTGATTGCTGGGATGCTATCACCAAAGTCCCAGTTATGTCCCTTCTATGCCCACCTCAGGGTGCCCCCTATGCCCGCCTCGAAGCCACCATTGATTGGTCCTGTAAAGCTGGAAGCATGCAGTAATTGGCCAGTGAATGTGTTGGTTAGTCTTTTGTGGTTTTCCCCATCCACCCTCCTACAGTCTCCCTCCCCCTGTCATGCCAGGTGCCTGCTTCTGACTGGCATTGCATGTGCTGCTATTTATCTGAATAATGGTCTTCAAGGGGACAACTTAAATTCCTTATAAAATTGGGTCCCTTTATCAAATTATCCTGTATTTTGGCAGAGATGACAGGGAAGGATCGTGATAAAATTCACCCAAATTACTTGTAAACAGGATGGAATATAAAAATATTAGAGCCAGAAATGTATTTTCAAGTTAATAGTTTATAACATCAGGACACTTTATCTAATCTTTCTGAAATTTGGCAGGCTTGGTACACTAGTGAAGGGACATGATTTCCCCAGGTTTCATGCAAAATATATTTTTCAGTGTTTTCCCATTATTTCAAAAACAAAATTTTGCTTTCATTTTTGTTTTCATTATTATTATTTGTCATGTTTATTATTACAATAATAATCACAATTTTCATTTTTGTTACCATAATCACAAAAATGAAATGCACACCTCTAGTAGCTTATGCATGTCATCCATGCAGAGAACCTGGGGGATCCAGAATAGAACTGAAACTCATTCTTGCAAACTTAGTTGAGAATGGGCCTCTCAATGAGATTTTTGAACTCAAGAACAAGTAGAGAATCAGCCATTCCTAACGTTGTTCTCATGAGAACCTAAAAAAAATAATTAAAAAAATGGTCTGTGCATTCACAAAATAGCTGCTGCGGCTGTTCTGCTCATGCACAGCCCTTTCCCAAGATGGCATGAGTGTGTCTGCACCATTTTGGGAAAAGGCAGCTGGTTTTGCATGTGAGAGGACTGGCTACCCTTTTCCAAAAGGGAACCCATGCATCCTGCGCCATATTGGAAAAGGGTAGCACGTGCAGAACAGCCACAGAGGCCATTTTGTGCATATGCAGACAGTGTTTAATTTTTTGAGACTATCGCAAGATCTAGAACCGTCTTTTCAATATCTCATTGATGGTTCTTGATTCTCACGCGAATCGAAACTGATTCTTGATTCAGCCCTAATCCAGAATAGGCTGAGAGCCTCGGTTTTTGGAACTTTGAGCATGGAAAACACTTGGTTCTGTGACTGTTCGTGATTCACAGAAACAGAACTTTTGTGCATAAATTTGGTAACTAAAACAGGATCACACCTTGATTGTACCTGTCCCTTCTCCAGTTTCTCATCCAGCTGGAAAGAACTCTACACAAGCAGTTGGGTAACCACCTGAGCCCAAGCAACAACATAATTTATTCAGCACCCAAATGTGCAAAGATGCCTTGTTATGAGCAGATAAGAGACAACTCTTGCCTCAAATAGCTTACAGTCTAAATTTAAACAAATGATGCACATGGTGGCAGACTTCAGAGGGAAAGATAGATGAGAAGACAAGGATTTAGATTAGAGAGATTATGCAGATAGTTCTGCTTGTTTCATGGTATACACATAAGCACATGTCGTTTTTGAATAATTTTAACTAGAGATGGGTCTGAGCCAGAATCCTAGGTCTGAAAGGGCTTGTTCTTTTATCATCCAAGCCTTTGCAATCCAAGCTTTCCCAGGAAACCTCTGTGTCTCCTCCTTTTTGTGCTACCTTCTCAGCATCTCCACCTCACCGACTTTGTTATTCCAGCTTCCTCTGCTGGTAGTCCCTGGCAAGTTTCCAAGTAAGGAGATCAAGGGAAAGGAAAGAGCTATTTAATTTCTGGTGCTACCTGCTCCTGGAAACAGAAGCAGAGAAAGGTAGTTACTTCAGACTAACTCCCCCCATGTTTATGAGAACAAGCCCTTTGTCAGTGGCTCATTTCTAACCTGAATTTACTGGATGTCCGATTCAGAGTGCTTGCTGATGTTACAGGGCGGGGGATGGGGGCGGGACGACTTCTGTTACCAAAACTAACGAGGGGGAGATCACATGAGTCCCCAATTGTGGGCATAGGTATTCTATCATTATTTTCCCTTTCTTCTGTTAAAATCAATAATGTGATGCAGGGCTGGATTATGAGCCCTGAATTGATTTTAACGGGAGAAGAGGAAAATAACGATAGAATCCCCGTGCCCACCATCAGGGACCCGTGTGATCTCCCTCTTGTTAGTTTTGGTAACGGAAGTTCCCCCCCACCTCCTGTAATGTCAGCAAGCATCCTTAGAGAGTGGGCCTCTGATGGGGGGGCAGGTTGGGACACATCCTGGAAGGGGTTAAGTGCTCTATCTAGAGGCCCCACACCTGCAGACCCCTAAAGGGGAAGAAGAGGGGGAGGTTCTCATATAGCCAGAGCATAATATCCCCATAGATTACTTTTTTGATTATCTATCCCCCGCATCTCCCTTCTACCCTCTACCTAAGCTAAGGGAGTGCACCGGCAACTTTTCAACATCTTGAATGTATCCCTGTCTCGCCTTACACACTCCCTTCAATTTGCCACCCTTCTCTTGTCCATTCAAGATTGTAAGAGACCTGTCAGGGCAGAGACCTGTCTCTGACAACAGCTGTTCAGTGCCAGGCATGCTTCTGATGCTATACAAATAATAATAAAGGACTGGAGAAAGCAGGCAAAAGGGAAGAAGGGCACAGTTTATGCTTCTGCTGGCAACATGCCTGAGTCATTCCTAGCCTGGGTTAAGAAAGACTGCGGAATCCTTAAGGGATTGAGGGAAAGCTTTATGAGACCAATGGTGCCCTTGGGAGAGAGCTGTTGGAAGGAGTATATATGCACTGTAAACAAATGTATCCTTGGAACAGGAACTGGATGAATTAAAAGGAGCTTCATGGCTTTGCTCCTCCCTCTCTTTCTTCCCTCATTTCCCAATATGTTCCCATTCAGGAACTTAGCTCCTCCTCTGACACACCACCCTCACCTATTCCAGGATCTCCTGCCCCCTAAACCAGGAGTTCTCAACCTTTTTCCAGTCGTGAGCAGTGGAGTGACATAAGTGACTATTTGGGAGCACTGCATAATTTGTATGGATAATTTGCATAAATATACATAGATTAAGTCTCCTTTCTACATTTCAATTTAATTCAGTTCAATGCAAATTGAGATAATCACTCAATTAATCCCAGCTCACATTGACTTTAATGGATGAAGGACTGTTTCAAAGTGCTCCTGAGCACTACTGACAGCTGGCTTGGGGAACACTTTCACACACTGCCCAAGCCCCAGGTTGAGAATTCCTGCCCTAAATCATATTTGTCCCTTTTCCTATGTCTACAACATATTTCCTGAGCACACACACTCTGTGTTTTGTTTTGGGGGTGGGCTGTGGGTCAGATGATAGAGCACATGCATCTCCAATTCAGGATCTCTGCTGCTGCTGGGGAGCTGGATTTGAAACCCTGCTGCTGTTTCAGGTTGTGATAATATTGAGCTAAGATGGACTATTGGTTTGACTCAGGCAGGTCCTTATATCCTTCCCTCTCTCACAACCTTCAAATACCTCCTAAAACTACCTTTTCTGCCTCACTTAAAAGCCCCATAGGTTGCTCACTGATTCTTCACATTATACCATCTTGTTCTTCAGGATCATCCGCCTCCCCTTGTAACCCAGCTAAACATGTGCAGCTACAGCTCCACAACTTCTGGAATGTGTCCTCTTCTAATGTTCCCTCCCCCTTTGGCCGTTTTTAGATGGGATGCACCCAGTGTAACAATCCGGGCTAATACAAGGGTTAGCCCTGATGCTGTTGCACCTGGCCTCCAAGCTCAGCGGAACCTGTGGAAAACTACACAAATTTATTTTCTGAAGTAAAATTTGTCATATACTGAGTGATTGGGAGGATTGCAGTTTGCATTTGTGTGACTAAAATACTGGTCTCCAGAAATTGGCTTAGCTAGCCACTAAGCAATGGCGAGATTGGAGTGTGGTGGAGGTGGAAATGGGAGGTAGGTGGCCTCCTGCTACCAGAATATAGAGAGTCAGGGCACTTGCACACATTACCGGAGGGGAGGGTCTTCTGTGAGGGAAATCACGTCTCTATTATCATGGGAATTAACACATGTAGAAATGTGCAATTCTGTTTTTTCCCCATGACAACACTCGTGTATGACCAGGGCCCCCGATGTAGCTCTTACACTCACAAGTGTTTTCTCTTGTTCTCATGGGAGAAAAGTGGAATTACACATATCTAGGTGCACTAATTCCCATGACAATAGAAACAGTTGCCCTCATGGAGTCCTCCCCTCCCTGGTAACATGTGCAGGAACCCTCAGTCAATTCCAATACAGAACATGAGGAAATAACCAGATTCCTCCGTATCCCATGATCCAAGTCTGGGCCTTGTTCCATGTAATGAGGTGAGGTCTTTATTATTATTACTATTATTTATTTTATTATTATTAGCTTTTATATAGCACCAGCGATGTACCTGGTGCTTTACAGAGAATAAAATGGACATGGTCCCTGCCTGAGAGCTTACAATCTAAAGACAGGGGGAGGCGAGACAGGGAAGGGGGAACAAAGGGAGAAACAAGGGATGCAACATTTATGAGGATGCGAGAACTCGGGTACATGTTCTTGGCTTGGTTACAGTAAAATAGGAGTTTGCAGAAAACAGGTAGGGGATAATCCTGGGTGAGGATGGTTAGGAGGAGTTAGGAAGGGCGGAGCGGAAGAGGTGGGACTTGAAGGTGTGGAGGGAGGGAGCAAGGCGGACAAGGGCGGGGAGGGAGTTCCAGGCATGCGGGGCAGCGAGGGAGAAGGGATGAAGGCGGTTGGGGGAGCAGGGGAGGCGTGGGAGGGGATGGAAGAGGAGCGGAGTGCTCGAACAGGGGTTCGGAGGGAGATCAGGGCAGAGAGGTAGGGAGGAGCAGGTTGTGAAAGGCTTTGTAGGTGAAGATGAGGAGCTTGTGCAGAATATGCTCAGGAAGAGGGAGCCAATGGAGGGAGGAGAGGAGAGGCTGCACATGGTCCAAGTGACGGGCTAGGTGGATTGAACTACTAGTCTGCATGGTTCCATTCATTTCAGATGTCCACACCAGTTACCAGTATGTACTGGAGTCCCAAATTTCTCTGCACAGGCCTGATAACAACACAGGGGGAGCGCAACACATTGTACATGGAAATAATTACATCAAACAAAACAGGCAGATTTTTCATTGTATATTACAAAAATATGATCAATTTGATCTATGAAGCCAATAAAATGTTGCTTCAGGGGCATTTTATCACTCCAAATAATGAACATGATGCATCAGTGACAACACAGGATAAAAGTGTCATTAACGTTGCATGCTGTATGATGATGGAAAGAAAACAATTTGATTTATAGACCACCTAAGGAGATTCAGACAGCAGGGGAGCCACTCTGGATTTTATTTAATCTCTCATTTTTGATAAGGAATAGTAATTTTCAAAGTTTAAATACTTTTGGTGTGAAGTGATATATCATATTTCTCCAGCTGCCAAGGATGTCTCTCATATGGTATATATATTGCTAAGTTAGATGGCTTCAGCTTGCATTCTGATTTACGTACGCTTGTATTTTTCCATGTTGTGTGTTTTGTGTCTTGTACAAGGTTATGCAAGATGGAAAATCAATTTTTGGCTAATAATTTTCTCTTTATATTTTGGAAGCTTAGTTTCATTGACTTCCATTTTAATGGTGTTTCAAAAATATACTTCCATTTTGCAGCTAAACTGGATGAAGTCATTAACCCAGATGAAGTGACATGATTTACAACGCTTGGTATTATTAGAAAATGATTAGGAGTTGCCCATTGCTCTTAATAATGTATTGCTACAAAAAGCCCCTAGAGGTCCTTTTATTATAACCTGCTCAGGCAAAATTCCTTTCGATGTCTGTAGGATGTATTTCCCCCTCCTTTTTTTAAAGCTGAAGAATTCTTGATTAAGCAACTGGCTTCAGTGACTGCAAATATGGAATACCTGCTGAGCAGCTGTCTTTGCAGGACAATTCTAGTAAAATCAAAGTTTGACCTAGGATGGAGGGTTTTGCAGATGGCGGCTGAAAAACATTGACTGCCACCAGTATTGATTGGAGTTTTGATTTACTGCTAGACATAAGTGTGAGGTAGGAGTATCCTAACTGTGTTCATGTTTGTCATAAAACAGGTGATACAGGAACACCTCTTGCGCTCTCACTCTTGGTTTAACGCTGGCTTAGTTTTGATTTTGTTTGTTGTTGCTGCCCTTTCAATATCGGATGAGACTGAAGGCTCGCTGGACTTTGAGTTACAAGTTAGCCATCCATACTCACGAGCAAATGGCATTAATGATTTATGGGATGCTTGTTAATAAAGCCGATTGTGATCACAAAGTGTAATGCTAGCTCTCATCACTGGCTGATTAGCAGCTATGGATAAGGCACTCTGAACATGCTGCGCTGCAATATTTATAATCCCCATGCTGTGCATGATAGAGTTTAAAGTATTGCATTGTTTTTTCTGCGGGAGTGGCACTGAGCTTTCCTGCTAGGGCAAAGCTGTAATAGGGCTAGGTGGTGCCGCTGCACTAGGACTGAGCATTTGGCAAGAGGAGAGAGGGTTGGGGGAAGTTGATGGTAGGGGATATGAAATGCTTTTATGCATGGATATTTTTTTTATATAAATATCTGAAAGACCGCCTTTCCTACCATGCTCTGCTGCAGCCCCTGTGGTTGGCCGGGAGCATCCTGCTGTGAGTTCCACCTGTCACTCTTGTTTGTACGACGGGGACACACAAGAGGGCATTCTTGGTTGTTGCCTTCTTGTTGTGGAACTCTCTCCCCGTGGAGGTTCGTCTGAGTCTGGTCCAGAGCGGCAGAAAAAACTTTTGGACATTTTCACACCAGACACTCTCCACCCACTATACATGTTATAGGGCAACACTGCAGCCCTGCAACATGTATAGTGGGTGGGGGGGTAGTGGGTGGAGAGTGTCTTGTGTGATAATGCCCCTTAGTAAAGCAATTGGCAGATGGGGATACAGATTAGGTGGGAAGTTGCTAGGGGGTTGATGTGGGTGAAGGTTTTTTGTTTTTTTAATGTTGAACTGTATTTTAAAGTTTTTAAATTGTATTTTATGCTTGTTGTAAGCTGCCCTGAGCCTTTGGGGAATGGTGGGGTAAAAATGTTGTTAAATAATAATAATTCAATAATAATAATAAATTGGAGCAAAAGTTGATCTTGGTTGGAAATACATTCACAATTAGAAACAGAGCTGAAACAGGCACCCCAGAAAATATAAAGGCCTGAGTCCCAAATATCTGTAAGACTGTCTCATCCGTCATATTGCATCGTGGCCTCTGAGGTCAGCTGGAAGCGCCCTCTTGTGGGTACCATCTGCCTGCCAAGTTTCCACAACAACGGGTATTTTCAGACGTGACGGTGCCGATTGGTCCAGTCACGAAATCAATACATTGATCCCCCGCTGGGATCACCCCGTCATGCCCTACCAGACGTGCCGGGGGATCCCGGCAGGGAATCGGGGAGGGGGCAGGGCTACGCGATGCAATGTGCGGCCGCACGGCCCCGCCCCCTCCACGCTCCCCGCCGCCCGCCCTCTGGGGAGATGGCTGCTGCCGCGGCCAATGCAGCTGCAACGCTCGCCCGAATTGGCCACGGGCTGGAATCCCTGCCAGGATTCCAGGCTGTGGCTGCTGTCCAGAAGTGATGGCAGGTTCACCATGGCGGGGAATTGCCTTCGCCATGAGATGACCGCCAGTTCCGCTGCTTCGGCCGCTCGCATGGCGAAAGTGATTCCCTGCCATGGTAACATCTGTTCCCCCCCATCAGACGTTACGCGGTCACAGCCACCACAGGGAATTGACTGTGGTTCACTGTGATCTCGTAACATCTGAAAATACCCAACAAAAGCATGCAGAGAGGAGTTCTTGGTGGCTGCCTTGCAATTATGGAACTCCCTTCCCTTGGAAATCTGTCTAAGCCTGATCCTGGTCAACTTCCAGAAGCAATGTAAAACCTTTTTTTTTTTTGGCAGGCAGGGATAGGGTTGGGTAGAGAGGTTTAGGGGGTTGGGATGGGGGTTTTATACTTTTTTTAGAATGTGTGTTATATGTTGTAAGCTTCCCTAAGCCTTAGGAGAAGTGCAGGGTATAAATTTAAATAAACAAACCTGTCGAATCTGCACTATCCAAACAGAAAGAGGTGATCCAACTAACTACCGCCCTGTCAGCCTCCTTAGCATCATAGGGAAAATATATACTAAGCTGCTGGCTGACATGTTTCTAAACTGGGTACAGACAGAAAAGATTATACACATTAAGCAAGCCGGCTTCCAGAGTGGTAGATGTACAATTGACCACGTCCTGATCCTTACCCACCTCATAGGGAAATATGTGTCCAAAAATCAAAAGTTGTACGCCGCCTTTATAGATTTAAAGGTGGCGTTTGACTCCATCAACAGAACTAGGCTCTGGAAAAAACTAGGGGAAACTACAATTAACTGAAGACTGCTATACCTTTTTATGATTCTCCACTCGGATAATGTCCTAAGGGTTAAAATGGATAACATCAGCAACTTATCAAAAGAAATCCCAGCCCAAACAGGAGTAAGGCAGGGATGTACGTTGGCACCTAGTTTATTTCACTTTTATCTAAATTACTTAGTTCCAAGAGTCTCTGCCCCTGACCTATTCCTTCCCAAGCTGGCAGATCATGCCATTGGGGTGGGGGTGTATGCGGATGACACTGTGATCTTATCCCAGACAAAGGTGGGATTACTTAAACAACTAAAAGAGCTTTAGAGGTTCTGTAATACTAACCACTTGCAGTTAAACCATTCAAAGTCCAAAATTTTGGTGTTTGGTAAGGGCAGGAAATGCCACCAATGGAGGATAGGGGGGAACTGATTGAGCAGGTGGACCATTACAAGTACTTAGGCATTGTCTTTAATAAATCAGGGAGTTGGATGGCACAGGCTAGAGCAGCCTTGAACCAAGCATCTGCAACAGGGGCAGGTATCCTTAGCTGTTTCTCCGGGAAGGGTGCTGGCCAAGAAACAATGACCATTAAGGTGCTTGAAGCAAAGGTAGCCCCCCAAATGCTATATGGGGCTGACATTTGGGCAGTTGTCTGCCCGTTTAGGTTGGACAGCGTGCAATATGTATTTATTCGGAAGCTCCTGCAACTGCCAGCTGGGACACCAGCGGCAGCTGTTAGAATTGAGATGGGGAAACTAAGCTGGAATTGGAGAGCTTTAAAATCTGCATTGTTGCTATGGATGCGGGCGGTGCTATTCCACCTGACTGGCCTCTTTCCGCTATTGGCAAAAGA
>QEPC01013938.1:4411719-4465424 GCA_003113815.1 Sphenodon punctatus
GTGATCCACCTCTTCTTACAATCTCCCGCTCGCCTTCCTCCCCTCCGTCTCCCATTGGGGCAGGTGATATCTAAGCCCAAGGTAGCAAACCCCCGCCTCCGCCCCTCCCCTTTATCAGAAAACATAACATTCTTGTCTTACATAATGCTTCATCTTCCAACCATTAACTAATGCACCATTAAACCATTAACCCATTAAACCATAGGCAGGACCCAACATATTCTGTAAATTTTGCACACTTTGCTCTTCACTATGTCTTACTCTCCTCCTCATATTCTCCGTGCTTTAGCCTCAGAGTCTCAGCCCCGGAGCGCTGACTGTCTCTCCCTTCAGCCTTCCTCGCTTTGCAGGGTGGGATTTGCTTTCAAAAAGTTCTTGTAACTGCTCACATCGTCGAAGACTCTCTTCCGCCCATTGAAATAAAACGCCAGTCTCGCCGGGTGCCACAATTATGGGCGTATCCCTTTACTATTCAGAAAATCCATATGTGGATGTCAGCTCCGTCTCTTCATGAGTGTCTCCGGGGCCATATCTGGAAAGACCCTGATCTCCTCATCCTCATAGATCAATTTCTTTGTGCTTCTGGCTGCTCTGAAGTACATCTCTCTATCAAAAGATGACAGGAATTTGACAATCAGGGCTCTGGGTCTCTCTCCTGCTCCCAGTTTTGGTCTCAGTGCTCGATGTGCCCTTTCTATCTGCGCTGGGTTAATCTCCACTTCAGCTGGGAACAGGGTTTCTAAAAGCTTGCACATAAAGGCTCTCATATCTGGGAGTTCCTTTCCCTCCGAAATCCCCACAACTCTTAGGTTAGCTCGCCTGCTCCTATTCTCTAGATCCTCGCATCGTGCCAGCACCCTCTTTAAGTCTTTTTGCAGACCCTGAACTTTATCCTGTGTCTTGAGTTCTGTGTCCTCAATCTCACTTATATGTTTTTCTGTGTCATCCACCCCCGCTGTTACATTTTCTAATTTTTTTTTCATGTCTTCCATAGATTATTTTAGCAGTGTTGTGTCTTCTTTTAGGCTGCCCCGTTCTCTTTGGGCCACCTCTAGCTCTTTCTTAATGTCTTTGCAGTCCTTTTTAATTTCTTTGAACATGGCTGTAACTTGTAGAAACCTGTCTTCTCCCGCTTCCATTTCCTTCTCCGTACGCGCTGCCATGTTGCTTGCGACCTCCCCCTCCGTCTCTGACTCCTGGGATCCCGCTGCAGTCTCACAAAATCTTTTAATTGAGGTTTTTTCCTGCCTTCCTTTGTTCCTCGACATTCTTATGTCCTCCTTTAGTCTTAAATCGTTTTAAAAATTCTTTTATCAAAGCTTTTTTTGTTGGGATCGGGGAGAGCTTCGGCTGTGCCTGTCTAACCCTGATGCATGCGCACTAGCGCCCCACACTGTAAAATATTTTAAAAGTGCAATATTTGGAGAGCGCTTCCTTCAGGGAACTCTCATGCTAATGAATGGATGCACCTATTACACTTGCAATTCCCCTTGAGGTATGAGCAAAAGGTGTTATGCCGGTTGCTTTGACAACCTCTCCCTGATCCCAAGTCACATCAATGTTAGAAGACAGAGCTGACATAAAAGAAAAAGGTTTTCCATCCTAATTGAGGTCTCCAGAGAGGGTGCCGACAAAGGTGTCACACATGTTCCTCTGTGCTCTCAGAGAGCAATTCTTCCCACTGGCAACCAGACACTGGAAATGGAATCTTTTGGGTATGGCTGAAATGAGATTTCACCCTACATGAAAATCTCGTTGAGAATAAGTGAGATTTTCTGTCTCGAGAATCGGCGTTTTCACCGACATTATTGCGAGATTCTCAAAAATGGGTGCTGGGGAGCTGCGCGTATGCAGAATGGCTGTGGGGGCCATTTTGTGCATGTGCAGAGTGTTTGGGGATTTTGAGAATCTTGCAAGATTCTTGAGAAACCTCAAAAACCCCTCTATGTATGTGCAGAATGGCCATGCGTGGGTCACGCGTGCACAGAATGGCTGCAGTGCCCATTTTGCACATGCTCAGAATGTTGCTAGGATTTTTGAGAATCTCGTGAGATTCTCAAAAATCTTGTCAAGTCCTCGCTCCGGGCTGCAAGCATCTCGCACCTTCTCACGAGATTGCATTCTTGTTTCAGCCTTGAGCAATCCGTGCTGGTTTAACTGAATGAAAATGGATTTGTTCAGAAATGCTTTAGTTTACAAATGACCAGGACTCCTCCTCTCTGCAGCCTACTGCAAATAGTTGTTGTTATTTATTTATGTAGCACCAGCAATGTATGATCATAATTAGAGACCGGTCCCTGCCCCAAGGGGGTTACAGTGTAGGAAAGACCAGGGAAGGCAGCAAGGGAGAGGGGAAAATAGGATGGGACAGGGTTACATTTGTGAAGTTGAGGAGTTGCAGGTGCTTAGCTTGGATGTAGGGGGAAGGGATGCTGAGCGAAAGGACAGCATCAGTGAGCAGTCTCAGGGAGACGGGGGGCAGGTGGGGGGACTTGTGACTAGACAGGGAAGGCCTGGAAGAAGAGGGAGGTTTTTATGAGAGATGTGAACGTTGGGAGGGAGGGAGCAGTTTGAATACGTTCAGGAAGGGCATTCTAGGCATTGGACTGTTAAGTCAATATTAATGTTAGGCCGTTTTCACACAGACAGGGTTGGGGGGGATGGGTGTGCTTGCGAGGGGTGTGTGTGTGTCCCTTTATATGGACACACACACACACCTCCACCTACCTCCACCCATGGGGCCTCCTCTGGTTTTCTGAATGGCCCTTTTCACACAGACACTCTAACACTGATAAAATGGGTGTTACATTTTATTATACATGTTGCAGGGCACCAACAGAGCACACCTGCAGCCCTGCAACATGTATAATAAAATGTAACACCCATTATACCAGTGTTGGAGTGTCTGTGTGAAAATGGCCGATGGCCCCATGGGTGTAGATGGGTGCGCACTAGGAGCGCGCACGCACAAATATCCACCGCCCATGGTGTTTACACAGGCGCACACCCAGCACACACCCATCCCAGCCACCCCACCACCGCCAGTCCATTTCCACAGACGCCTCCCTCACCACACACCCACTGGAACACCCAGCGGTGAGCGGGGCCGTCTGTGTGAAAATGGCCTTAGTTAAGTGAAAAAGGAAAATAAGCTTTAGGACGCAGGTTCCCAAACTGTGGTTCAGGACCCTAAGTGGAGTCACAGAATCTGTAGTAGGGAGTGTAATCTGACTGATAGCTGATAGACTTTGTATGTCACTGTTGCTGTCTGGGGTCAGTGGGATTCTATTTAACTCTCAAAATGGAGTCACACTGGCAAAGGTTTGGGAACCATTGTTTTAAAGAAGTTCTGTCTGTCTCTCTGCACCATTAACTTCTCTTGGACAGAGTTAGAATGGCTCTTCTGTGATTCATAATCCATACCAAAAGGAGTGACTTCTAACTCAAATATTAAGAGTCCCATGGTTTGGGACAAAAGTATCTAAAATTTATTCCATTTTCCTGTAAAGTTCCTAATAGCCCTTTTCCAAGGACCATTTAATGCAAGTTGTCAGTGGCTATGAAAGCGTTGATGTGGGTCAGGTATGAAGATTTGTCTTTTTTTCCCTTCAAAGGAAGTGAGCAGTAAAAAGCCTCATCTTAAACTGAGGTGTTTCCTGTTGGTTGAAGATGTTCTATTTATGGTCCCTCCTTCTGGATGTTACAGTAACAAGATGCCATTTGCTGGTACCTTGTGTGGGCCTGTGTAATGAACAGTGAGTTTAAGTGTCACGCCTGCCGACTCTTAGCATCTCCTACAGCCTCAAGAGCTCAAGAATAGCATGGCCAGACACTTGAACATGGTGTTCTAGGACTCTATTGAACCACTGGATACAGTTCCTTTGGAGCACCTGTTGTTTGCCATATTGAAGTGGGATTTGGTCTTCAGATTTGAAAAATGGAGAAATTGATTTTAGACACACACTTCTGGGGCCTCTCTCGCTGTCTTTTTATATGATACTGCTTTTCTCAGAGCTCCCTAATTTACCCTGGCATGAATGATTTGCCAGACCAGCTCCTTTTGACTCTTTGTTGTCTTTCCTTGTGTAATGACTTTTTCAGTTACATTTCCGAATAGTCTTTTTGACTCTGTGCGTCACACCCCTTGCTTTCCATTCAGTTGCTTTCTTGAGATTTGCCTGTCTTACCACCTTCCGTCACTCCTCTCCATTCCAGATACTGTTCCCAAACATCACTGCAGCAAACCACCTCATGAGGGATAGAACCTTCAACCTCTACATTGAAAATCATCAACCTCTAATGCTGGAGCTAAAGGAGCAGTTTCCTGAGCTGAAAGGCAGTATCAGATTTGTCCTCCCTTTTAATAGCTGCTAGACCAGGGGCAGGGAATCTTTTCCCCTCACAGGGGTGACTTTTTGAAAATTAGTACAAGCTCTGAGGACTACATAGAAGTTGGGGTACGGGTGTTTAAGAGATTCACTGCACTTGGAAATAGGAAGGGTCCAGTTCATGGTTCTGTGCCATGAATCTGTGTGCATGCCATTATCTCTGCTCCTTTCCCCTTAGCTCAGAATTTCAATGCTAGGATCTAGGGGCCAGATAACCAACCACAGGCCACATTTGGCCTCTGGGCCTGAGGTTCCTCACCCCTAAATCAAACCCATAATGTCTTAATTTTCGTTACCTTATTAACTCATGTGAGGCAGGCAAGGGCGCTTGCTGTCTCAGTGAAGATGTTGAGCACTTGGTTGGGTATAACATATTGAGGCCCACAAAAGAGGAGAACTTGAAAGAAGTCCTGTCTTTTTGTCCAGGCTCGCCCAGTCCTCTGCACAGCATTTATCTCGGAGAATCTGTTCCAGGCTTATGTCAGTCATGGGGCTTCTAACAGCAATAAACTATTTCCACATTGGTCACTAGATGACAACCATACTACCTACAACAGGGGTTGCCAAGATCGCATGTGTCGAGTGATGTTCTCTTAGATGCTCCCCAGCTGTCTGGCAAATAGACAGGGTGGAGGAGCGGAGAGTTCTTTGCTTTGCTCCACTTCTTTTGCCATAGCCACGCCTCGTTTCTGAGTGCTGTGACATCGTCCACAGTCTGCTTTTGCCAGCACATGAGAGTAAGGGCTTTGTTCTCTGACTCTAAGCTTTAATCCTGACCTGAAATGGTCAAGGTATGGACTGTGAATGCTTACGCCTTTTAGGGTACGGTGTAGATAAATTCATACCACAAGTCAAGTTAGCATCGCACATTTATGTCTTGTTGTTTTCTTGTATGAAACTTCTGTGTAAGCTCTGATCCTATACTGACAATCTTAACACTTTTTATAAACTTTTTCTTTATAAGCTGGTGTCGTTGTGTTACTGGAATTAAATACTGACAGCCTGGGGGAATTCTGAGTTTCTATACTGAGATGATCCTGACCCACTTATGCAACAAGACAACCTCCAGGATACAGGTGCCAGTGAGTTGACACAGTTGTGAACTGGCACACTCAGTGATGGCTGTCGGAGTCAACAAGCGAGTAAGTTGAGTCACAGCTGGTCTGGAGGCAGTTGGAGCACCAGCCAGATAGAAGGAACCCTAAAAAAGATTTTAAATTGTCATACATGGCCAGCTAGTCAATCATCCAGGATTGCTATCTGGGCAGACTTACTCCCTGCCGAAGTGAATCTGGCTGCCCTTGATCCACAACCCTGCACAGAGTTGGTACTAAGAGAGGTGGAATCTGGTGAGAAGCAATGACGTGGGCATTTGCTCAGAAGTTCTGTCAAGAAACTGCCTGATATTACAGTGGGGAAAAAAGATGAAGGATGTCCTAGCTAAAGAGTGGCAGGGTTGGTTACAGGACATTTATTCAAACCCTGAACCTTTGGACTGGTTTCCATCACTGCACACACAATGCAAAACAACTGGGTAAAGAAATCACAAGGATTCATGCATTCTCTCCTTGCTTTCTGCAGAGAGGTTTCAATACTATGCAATGCCTGACCTTCCCTTGGGAAGGAATTTCCTTCTACATTTGATTTTTGGTCATGTGCCTATTATAGCTATTTTCCAGATAATTACTTTTGCTAATAAGTACCATATTAAAATCCATTCAAAGAGCCAAGTGACTGCAGAGACTGCTCTTCTTCAGCAAATGAAGAGAGGAAATTTTTATTCCTGTGATAATGAGTGTGGACATTAGGGAGCATCTCCTGATTTACACTGGTTCGAGCTATGTTCTCCTGCTGCTATTTTCACATTTCCTGTGTGAGTCTGATGTTTGAGGGCAATTTGTTTCACAGGATGAGACTTCTGTATTCTGTTAGTTCTGCTACTGCACCCTCTGCAATGATATCCGTAGATGCCAAATTAAGACATTGGCCCTCTTATGTAGAGACACTGCGGGACAGGAAATGGAAAATAATTAATAAAAAAAATATTATTAGGCATTAGTCATAGAATGTCAGAGTTGGAGGGAACGTAGAGGGTCATCTAGTCCAACCCCTTGTTTGGATGCAGAATGACTCCATCAGTAATTAAGATGGGTAACTTGGGTATCTTAAAAGATTAGTAATATATTGTCCCTTGTTTTACCTTGGCAATAATCCAGTTCTCTTGTCCAAATAGGACATCCCAGTCTTATAGACTGGTTGGGTGCCAATGGAGGGAGAGAATAGGAGCTCATTCGGACGTGCTTTTAAATCGCACAGCAGCGGCGATGGCATCGTGCGATTTAAAGCACCGCGCACTTCCGGGTTGGTGTGAATGCACCGAGTGCGCACATTTCAGCGTAACCCGAACTGTTGGAGTGCGGTTTTGAAAGCTGCTCCGAGCAGGTCTGAATGAACAGCATGATCTGTGTTTTTCTGTCCTCATAGTCAGCAGCTTTTGAGTGCCCATTTACTCTAACATTCTGATTGCTCATTCCCAAAAAGTAGAAATGGGCTTGTCTTCTCTCCTTCTGCCTCCCCACTTCTCCTGCATTTATTTTTGGTAATGGAGTAGTAGCTGTAATTATGCAATGTGTAGGAGATGTGCTGATGAGAAGGAATTTCTGGCCTTAAGCATGTCTTGGCTTTTGCATAGGTTGCTCGTCCAAGTAGGGTTTCCAAATGTCCTGTGATTTGATGGATGTCCCTTGTTTCATCGCTCAACTCAAGAGAACAGAGCACTCCAGCCTCAGTCCTGTAGTCCTAACATTCTGATCTAGCAACCCTCAGGCAAAGCCAGGGAAAGTTGGCAGCACCAAATTCCTATCAGTTCTCAAAAGATTTGACAGTCCTGCTTTTTGGCAGGTTCCCATTAAGTAATTTCAGATGTTACGAAAACGCCTTTCACCACAGTGAACCCCAGTGGGAAATGCCACCCTGTGGTGGTGGCATTTCCGGGAACGTCTGTTTGGTTCCGGCCAGATGTTCACCACGATGAAACCACGGCCGGGATCAAGCTTGACCACGGTTCTTGACGTCCGGCTGGCCAGAGGTCGAGAACCATGGTTAGAGTGGCCACAATCTGGGACGGGACTGGCGATGGTGGCACTGCACATCTGCTCACCAGCCTCATCCCAGAATCAGGCACCGCTGCGCCCGCCCGTCTCCCTGTGGGCGGGCGGCTGAGGGGCGCAGGGGACGGGGCTGAGCGGCTGCACATTGTGCCGTGCAGCCCTGCCTCCTCCCCAAACCCCGGTAGTGATCAGGCCGGCATGTCTAAAGGATGGCCAGCCAGATCACAGAGACAGATCCTGGTCCAGGGTTCAGCATGGCGGGCCTCCGAGCCCATCACATCTGAAATTACCCATTGTCTCTTCAGAAGAAGAGAGGCCTCTTGTGCTTTTGAAACCAATATGGAACAAAGTCGGTAGGTGTTTTCCGACAGAAACACTTTTGACTTTCGGAGTTTTACATGCAAGGTTCTGACTGGCTAGGCACAAATTTTGATTTGTGATGGCGAAAATGACAATTTGCTTGGAAACTAAATTTGCCAAAGGAAATGTTGCTTCCCTAGGGATTGGCACTAAACAAAAAAAAATATATTTCAGGTCCCAAATTGAAGTAGTTTTGTCCAGTGGCACCATAGGGTGATCTGATGCACGTTGAGCCTTGTTCTTCCAATCCCATTCTGTGCTGTGGGCCTAATTTCTGGTTTATCTTCAATTCCCATAATGCTCTATGTGCAGTGGCTCTCAAACTTTTAAAAATGGTGCCCCCCTCCTTTTTCAAAGTTGAGGCCCCTCCCCCCACCACACCACACATGTACATCTTGCTCCTCTTCTTCTCCACCTTCCCATCTTCCTATTGCTTCCCCTCTCCCCCACCCCCACGTGCTTTGACTCTCCCCCCCCTTGCCATCCCATTCTTTTGGAGATCCCCCCAAGTTCAATGAGAGCATGGATCTAGGTGTTTGTCCACTGGGATCCTTTTCATCCCTCTCCCCCCTTCCCCCCTCCAAACCACGGGCATAGCTAGTTGGGAATGGGTCCTGGTGCAGTAGAAGGAATGGGCCCCTGCTGGGGCACTCTTCTCCAGTGTGCAACTACATATGAATTCTACAGATGTGAGAGCTCCTTAGGCTCATGGGCCCTGGTGTGGCTGCACCTGTTATACCTATGTCCCTACCCAGAACACCTTCTACCCCTCCAGTTTGAAAACCTAGGCTCTACGGTAGCTTCAAAAATTAACATGCCTTGATAGAGGACCTAAAAAAAACATTTTAGGGTCTTAACAAATGAGACGTTAGCTCACATTAGCCCACACCAGACAGGTGTCCACCTGCCCATTTATTAGGTGTTTGCCCCCACCATCCATGTGGTCACGGTGAGAGCCATGACTGGCTACGTGGTCACAGTGGCTCACAGCAGCATCTCGTAGAATGTGGAGCCTGCCGTGCGGATAAATGCAGGCTAATGTGCACTTATGTGTTTGCGTCTGGGCAACTAGGTTGTGTACAGATCTGCAAGCACCATAAAGTTGTAGGTGAAAAACCTAGAGAATCCAAGGAGCGACTTCTTCCTTCCCCTTTCTCTGCTCTCACTCTCACTGGTGCTGCTGGTGGGGGCTGCCTGCAAGTGCATGAAACACACACAGGGGCCTGCCAGTTTATTAGTTAGGATACGCTAAACATGTGAACGGGTTCTGCACGGACCAAACACAGACTCCAGTGGGCTATCATCTCATTTGAAAACACCCTTAGTTTCAGTATTTGGGTTGGATTGATCCAAAACAAAACCTTTCCTGTGGCTTTCATTATTTATTGTTAGGTCTAAGAATTTGTCACGGTGGTGACAAAAGTCACGTTTGTAGTGACGTTTGTCCCCCTCCATGACTTTTGAGATCTTCCTATGACTTCCATGATTTTCCCAAGTTTTTTGAGATTTTCCCCAAACTGAAGAGCAGAGCCAGCAAGAAGCTGGTGAGATGAGCACGCTCAATGGTGCTAAGAAGCTCCACAGTGTCTCCTTGGAGCTCCAAACCCCTCCCTGGCTGTGGAGACATGGTGGCATGGCAAGAAGCCAGCGAGAATAGCATGCTGGCACCACCAGATAAAACCACGGCCTCTCCATGGAACTCCAAACCCCTTCTCAGTGTTGTTTCTTGTGGAGGACGGAGATTTGGGGATGGGCAAATGGCATGGCGTGGTGGCGGGATCAGAGGCAGAGAACGTTACTGTTGTCAGAGGGTAATTTCAGACGTTATGCGCACCCGGGTCACCAAAGTGGATTCCCAACTGTGGCAAGCCGGCTAACCCCCTCCTGTGGTCCAGGAAAGCCCCGGACAGACGTGACAGGAGCGGGACCACAGCAAGGAAACGGACGGACGGACCACAGTCCAGGGCAGCACAACAGATGTTATGCCGATACCGAACTGTGGTCGGAATACCCAGAAGACACCTGGGCAGGGTGGGAGGCAGACATGGCGGACTGAGGGCAAAGGAAGCCAAAAGCACCAGCAGGCAACGCCCACACAAGGGAAACAGGAAGGGAGGGGGAGGAGTGGCTGAGGCGGCACACACAACAGACACAGGGAAGTTAAGGACACCGCAGAGCACAAACCACACACACATGCCTGGGCGCAAACACACACAAATGGGAAAGGAAGGAAGGGGGGGAGCACACACAGCACCACGGATACGGTGGGGGGGGAGAGCTCTGGGCCAAGGAAGGGGAGGGGAGGGGAGGGGACCAGGAACAGGCCAGGACACAGTGAATGGCACCCAGAACCCCACTGACAGCACAGGCAGCACGGGGTCCCCACAGGGATGGAGCAGGGTCACAGGGGGAGGGCAAACAAGCCAGGAAAGGCACTGGAATGGTCCGAGGCAGGTCCATACGGCAAGGATCTCCCGCGCTGATGCAGAAGCATGGCTGGGGACGGAGGCGAGCAGGAGCCTGCGGGAAGCACATACACACACACCCCCGGAGGAAGCTGGGAGGCGCTGTCCAGTGGCCCCAAGTCCCGCACAGTCACTGAGGCACCCAGGGTGTGGGGGGGGGGGGGAGGCACGGACACAGTGAGTGGGCAGCCATGCAAGGGAGGAATACACCATGGGGAGAGCCTGTAGCGGTGTCAGGCAGCAGGAAACAACCAAAGGGGGAGCCGGGAATAGAGAGGCACACCACAGGCAGCGAAGGACAGCGGGGTGCCCATGGAGAGGACACAGTGACACAGGCGACGAGAATGGAGGCGAGCGACCCAGTTGTCCGCAACAGCCATGACCCAGCCGCCCACAACAGCCGTGGAAAGGTGCGGAGCAAGCGGTCAGTGCCCCAAGCTGGCAGGGAGGTGCAGGGAGCACACATTGGGGCTGTCATCCATGACACCGAAGACACAGGGGGCCTCACATCCAGCTGCAGGGGGTCATCAGATGCACGTAGTGGGGCCACTGAAGCATGACCTGGTGGTAGTCCAACCCTGCTATGTGGTAGGCAATGAGGTAGTAGGCCTCAAATGGATCCGGGTGAGGCGAGCCCCACCTGAACATCAGCACGGGATCACACAGCAGCCAGCGCTGCCAGCTCCAGTCCGGTGGGCTCCAACAAGGTATAGTCAGCAGCTGGGGGCCATGGCAGGTGCCCAAGCTCCAACAGGTGGTAGTACGCCTCCCCACGCGACCGCTGGTAGCCACGGGCCCTGTTGATACAGCCAAAGAAGGAAACAGCCAGGGCAGGGTCCCCCCTTCTCCAGACAGCTCGTGAACCCAGCCAGGCTACACACCGAGAGGGCCGACGCGGTCTCCGCCACGGACCATGCCACATGTGAGCACCTAATCTCCAGAATGCAGCCATCGGGAAAGGGACGGAGACCCAGCGCCTCCGCATGGAGTCGTCAATTGCGAGCGCTGGCCTCATAGCCATAGTACCGAAGGCCGGAGATCAGACTTGCATAGGCACCAGAGAGGGTATCTGGACAGCACAGGAGCAGTTGCACGGCTGGGGACTGCCACAGGTCAGCTAGGGCCATGGTATTCTGGACGGTCTAGCTATGGGGGGCGCCAGGCAAACCGGGGTGCGGGAGCCCCGGGGCAGCACAGTCGGCCATAGTTCAGTGAGCAGAGGGTCTGAACAGCAAGGAACGAGGTGCCCCATGATGCCATGTGGGCTGGGGAGGGAATCAGGGGAGCTCCAAGGACATGCGATAAGGCCGCAACAAGGCATGGCTAGAGAGCGATGCGTGGGGAGCGGACCCAGCACAGCTGCAGGAACCGAGCGCGCAGAATGTCCAGCAAGCACTGATTAGCAGGAAGGTGATGACAACAGGCAATCAGCTGCGGACCGCACTGATGGGAGCGGAGGTGCACCCAGGGGAGGGGCACCATCTGCAGGCACACACCGGCCCGCAGCCAATCTGATCCCCTGCCCCCTTCCTGTTACCATGAAGCAGTCTATACAGCTGTTGTAGCTACACCTCGTGTTTATTGTCCATACAGTGCCCCCTGTGCCCTATCCCCTCCTCCTCCTTCTTCCCCCCCAGCCTCGCTTGCCCTCCGCTTTCCTCTCCCTTCCATCTTGCACCATCTCGCCACGTTCCCCTGCTGCTGCGTGCCCTTTAAATCTCCCTCCCCGGTCTGTGTGTTGCTCGTTGCCTGGCAGTGACGCTGCATGCTCTCGCCACGGCTGGGGATCATTGGTTCTGATTCTGCCTGGTGGTTGGCGTTCACTCATTACTTTTGATGGTTTCCCACTGGGAATCGCTTTCACCACGCTTCCGGGGATGGTCCCGTCCCGACCTCCGGAAGTGTGGTTGGCTTCGGCCCCTCTGGGTAATTGACCGTGGTGAACATTTGGATGCTGCTGATCAGACGTTCACGGCTCTTTGGCCGCACCATGGTATTGACTGTAGTTCACTGTGGTTGACCGTGGTATCACCACATCTGAAATTACCCAGAGCATCAAGAGGCGCCCAGGAGACAGCAGCATTTCCTCTGTCTTTATCCCCTGCTTGGGCTTACAATCTAAACCTGGGGCTTTCAAAGGGCTTTACAATTCCTGGATTTACAATCTAAGGGTGGGGGGTGTATCCCTCCTTCTTGTATTCTGTGCTGGGGGGGGTTGCAATCTAATCCCTGGGTTTACAATCTAAGGGGTGTGTGTGTGTGTGTGTGTGTGTGTGTGTGTGTTACAAGATACAATATTGAATAAAGGGTTTTTTTAAAAAATTACCTGAGTTTTTAGTGACTTTTTCTCATTCCTGCCATGACCAGTTCATGACTTTTTCAGAAAATGTCCATGACAAATTTGTAGCCATATTTATTGTGCCTGTGCCTCCTCCGATCTAAGGCTGTTTGCATCAGAATAATTGCTTCAGTGGAACTCCTCTGGAACAAGTGGTTTGTGGTTCTTGGTCTTGTTGTTGGTGTTGATTATCCTGACCTTGTATGACAGGCAGTAATGGTAGCAAAAATAAACAGTGATAGAACTAAACTGAGTTAAAATAAAAAGATGTATCACTTATTAGTGCAGACTGAAAATACTTTTATTCAAAACAGGTGGCCGTTTCTCACTAAAGTGTGTTGTTATTCACCGGCTTCTCTTCCCATCTTTGATTCTTCTTTTGCCCCCTTTTATCTATATATTTTTATTTTTCCTTCGTTTTTTTTTTATTACTGTGATTTGACCTTGTTACCCGCGAATGCCGTCCAAATTCTGTTTATTGAGCTAGCATTCTGCATTTTACTAAAGCATCGTGGATGTCTGAAGCTTGCTTATTGAGATTGGAAAATCAGGATGAAAATCGGAATCGGGTCAAAATCACATTCAATTGAACCGTATTTGAAGAATCGGATTAAAATTATTGTAAGCCGCCGCGAGCCGTCTGTGGTGGAGTTGGGCAGGGTATTAAATTGTTAAAATAAATAAATAAAGTTGGAATTGGTTTGTATTTTTCCCCATTGACTTCAATGGAAAACCAAACCTATTCAGTTCAGTGGGCCTTTCATCATTCTAAACCACAATCCTAGAATGATGAATGGGCCAAAGAGAAGCCTAGCAAATTGCAACAGCAGAGAGGGGGAAATAAGTGAGAGCACACCCCTGAATTAATACGATCCAACCAATGAAAATCGGATGAATCGGGAAAATCAGGTGAATCTGATTAATTCCATTCCAATTTTCCCATCCCTAGAGACATCAGATACCATTAGAGTTCTCTATAAATTACTCCAGCACCTATAGCAGGGGTGGGGAACCTTTTCTGTCCCTGGGGCCACATTAAAAATTAGTATGAGCTCCAAGGGCCACATAGAGGTTGGGTGCGGGGGTGCTTAATGGGTGTATTCAAGAAAAGGAGGGCCCAGATCATAGATTTGTGCTGTGGATTTGTCCCCTATCATTGTGTGCATGCCCTCCTCTCTGCTCCCTTATCCTGAGCTCAGTGTTTCAGCGTTTGGGGGCAGAGACAGGATCCAGGGGCTAGATCCAGGCACTGGAAAGGGGCCACGTAAAAACTTGCCGAGGGCCACATTTGGCCCCCGGGCCTGAGGCTCCCCACCCCTGACCTATAGAATTAAATAGAGAAGCATCATCTCTGTATGTAATTTTAAAACCAATCCAAAGAATACAATAGATAATTATTTCTAAATGTTTAAAAGCTATAGGATGACTTTAAAAATAAAATGATAGAAAGGAGATGGGGTTTGTATTAAATTCCACTGGGCTGTTACAACCAGCATGAGCATGTTTAAATGATGAGTGGAAAACCTGCAGCCAGTGGGCCAAATATGGTCCTTGCCTGTTTTTTATCTGGCCCCTTTCCAGTTGCTGGATCTGGTCTATGTATCCAGTCCCTATCCTCAAGCACTAAAAGAGTGAGCTCAGAGGAAGGGAGTGGAGATGAGGGCATGTGCTCAAGAGAGGGGAAGGATCCATGCCACTCTGATCTGGACCCTTCCATTCCTTTCCCATCCTGAGCACACCTGTCCCAACTCCTCTTGAGTCCATGAACCTTGTACTAATTTTCAATGTGGCTTTCTGGAGGGAAATGTTCCCCCACCCCTGGCATAAATGCTTAGAGGGTGTGACTCTTTCTGCCTCTGCTTCGTACTGCCTGAAATTCACCCCTAAGTCACTACGTTAGGTGTTTTTAAACAGACGGCATCCATGGCTCTGCTCCGTCTCCCACCTGGGCGGTCCGTCTATGTAAACGTGGGCCGCCAGATATGTAGGTGTGCTCCGGAACGTCATGGATCACCACCAGTGGAGCAGGCCACCCACATTTGGGGCACTGGCTGGGGGTGGAACTGTGGTCTGTTTACTCACTCTTGGCTGGGGGTTGCCCCGGGCAATGCCACACAGCTGCAAGTGGCAGCCTAGAGCATCAGGGAATCCTTCTGCAGCTCTGTGGTGTGGGGGAAGGGGTGCCGTGCAGGTGGACCATGGGCCATGGCAGTTGCAGGCTCCATTTAAAACAGACCCAGATGGGGTTGGACGTGGGCGGACGTAGAGATGCACCCCTGAAACAGCTCCAGGGGTGGTCAGTCCTACATCTGTCTGAAGATACACTTTGTCAAAGAGATGTGGGAGGAAGCAAGATTCCGATGGGACAGAACGATTCTTAAATGCTGCATTCAAAGTCCAGCTTGTGAAGTTCAGCTTTTGGGGATAGGGTGGGTTATATATGAATAATAATAAAGTCAATGAGAGTTTTGCCATTGACTTTCATGGTGGTGAATTGCACCCATAGTGTACTCTTGCTTTTGGTTCATAGAATTAAATGACTCAGAATTTACTCAGAAGAGCTTACTTGCTGGAATGATATGTCAACACCACAGCTTGTCAACCTCCAGGAGACAATGGAAGCATAGAAGAGTATTGTAGAACTGGATGATGAATTTTTATTTTTTATTAAAAAGTAACTGTGTTTGGCTAGTGGGAGAATTGTTTTGAAAAAAAATCCTAACAAAGCAATATTATTTCTATTCAGAAGATCTCTCCTTTTGAAATTTTTAGAGGCGAGTTCTCATTGTAATTGTTGGGTCTCTATATTCATTGAAAAATGCCACTTCATAAAATATTGAGTTGCACTGCTACCTCCTGTGAATTTTGTATGTGGTATACCCTAGAAATAAATGCATAGAAATTAGGTAATTATCGTGGAAGTTATACACAAGAATTTTCTAAAACAGATAAATAATGAATAGGAATGGCGTCTTCTCATTCAGCACCAAAAAATCTCTCCCCTCATTATCACATTGACCCATCCCATCCTGTAAATGGGAACGAGAAGAGAGAGTGAAAGGCAATCAAGGCTTTTCACAGGCAACTATCAGCATCTGACCTTTGGGCCAGAATTTTGGGGAGGACCGTTCAGACAGAGTCTACTAATCAGCTCTATTCTTTTGCAGAACTGTTGCTCTAGCAAATGAGCCTCAGTTTTCAAACTCAGTGCTGTCTCCTTAAGAGGCTGCTGTATCGCCACTTGCAAACTTCTTCTCTAGAAGGTGGGAGCAGCTACAGTTGCCAGGGACATTCCTGGCTGCTTAGAATTTGTCACAGGAGGCTCTATTAAAGGCAGCAACCACTCGGCGCCTCTATCATTTAGTGTTTGGCTCTCTTCCCCTCCAGCGCTTGATTCTTCAAAGCGCCCTCATGTGCCTAAGGTCCATTCTTGCCAGCCAGGTACCAAAGCACATGCCTAAAAGCTGACCCCTACAGCTTTTGAAGGGGTTGTGGGGGAAAATCATCCACACGTTTGAGAGATTCTGCTGCCACCAGATCTGCCTAAAACTCCTTTCCACCTCCTGTTGGTGCAATTAGACAAGGGAAAGGAGAGTATGGCCCTTTTTACACAAGATGCTCTCATGCATGGGCACCCAGGGTCCACGTGTGGGAGCATCTCGTTTGAATGTGGTGGTGTGTGGGTGTGGGCTCCTGCGACCCACGCACCTCCACCCAACCCCCACGCACAGAGCAATTGGTGAAAATGTGGGTTGCTCCATGCAGAGGTGGGTGGAGATGGGTGTGCACTCATCTGCTCCTTCCCCAATGCATGGCCACTGCAATGACGCACACATGGACCAGCACCCCACTGCGGTCTATGTGAAAAGGGCCTATGCTGCTCCTACTTTTGGGATGGATCTCTCAAAATACACATGTGTGTGACCTTCAGTTTAAGGGAGGAGTTAAGGTTCTTACAAATTTAACCATGCTCCAAAAGGCATGGAAGACCATTTTTACATGGCTGGAGGTGGGTGTGGGTGTTCTGGTACGGTGAGTGGAGGTGTGTGAGTGTCCCTTTACACGGACACCCCCCCCACCTCCACCCATGGGGCCTCCAGTTTTCCAGAGGGTTCCGTGGGTGGAGATGGGTGGGTGATGGGTGGAGATGGGTGTTGCACGGGAGTGTGCATACACCCTCACCCATTGCCCGTGGTGTTCACACGGACATACCGACCGGTGGAACACCCTTCAGCACACCCAGCGGAGGTGGGGGGCATCCATTTAAAAACATCCAAAATTGTAAATTAAGGCTCCTGCCTTAGCTTGCATACCATGTAAGCAGGATGTATATGGGAACAAGGTTGATGGATGTGGAATGTGAACAGGGAGGCAAGACTGGGGGTAGCCAGGCAGTGGGGGAAGTGTCTGTATGGGGAGAGGCAGCCAAGTGCTGGAGGACTGTTTATGAAGGACAAAGTTGAGAAATGGGTGATGTGTATTCATGGATTAAGCTGGGGGGTGTAGGTGGTGGTGGGGGGAGTGTATGTATTGGTAATGGTCAGACAAGTACTGGGAGGGGAGCATATGGGGAGACAAGCCTGACAGATGGGTGATGTGTATCTATCCACAGACAAGACTGGGAGGTAGTCAGGGATGGGGAGCAGTGTTTGTATGGGGAGGGGGTACTCAGGTGCTTGGGGATATATATTGTGGGGGAGAAGGCTGAGAGATGGGTTCTTCCGGCAGCACAGCTTTGTAGGTTTTATGAGCTACGCATAGCTTGTTCCCCTTATGAGGACTGTGCATGAGGGGGAAAGCAGATCCTCAATCTCAATTAGACAACCAATCCTCAAGCAGAAGCCACAGCTCACAGACAGCCAAATCCCTTTCCAATGCAGTATAGTACTTCAAATGCGTGATATACTAGGACAAATATTGCCTGGCCGTAGTCACCTGTGTAGTAAGCAGATGCACTTGAGCTGCTGCCTGAGAGGGGAGCTATAAATGAAGGAGAAATTGTGGGGATAGGTATCAAATCCATAATATTGGGGCAGGGAGGAGCCTGCTGTCCCCAGCATTAGTGTTGCCCCCAACTTGCAGAGGAAGAAGTTTGGGGCTGAAAGACCAAGGCAAAATGTGGATTCATAAAGCCTAAGTTTTGTAAGTGATCACAATATGCGAGCCTGTAAAACGTCTTTATTGCTTACATGGCATGAAACTCCTGTTCTTGTTATGTGGTTTAATAGTATAATTAGTACTTTTCAAATTCCTCGGTCTTGGAAAGGTTGTACTATCATCCTGATTTATAAAAGAGGCAGTATAGACAAGCCGGAGTCCTATCGGCCTATTAGCTTAATTAAAATCTCTGCCAAATGTTTTGGATGACATCTTTTATATCATTTATTAGCTTGGGTATTTGAACAATATATTGCAAGAAGAACAAGCAGGATTTAGAGAAGGCTACTCTACTATGGACCCTCTGTTCACATTGCAGTATCTAAGGCATAAATATACCCAGTGATTAAATCAGCATTGTTTGCTGCTTTTGTGGATTTATCTGCTGCTTTTGATTCTATAGATAGGGGTTTACTTTGCTATAAATTAAATAAATTGAGCGTAGATCCTGCTCTCTTGAAATTACTCATCACGTATCATGAGGATACCTGGGCAAAAGGTAGGTATGGGTTGAATGGAAAATTGATGTAAAAATGTACTAATTATAAAGGAGTGTGTCATGGTTGTATTTTGGCCTCTCTTCTATTTAATTTATATGTAAATAATATCATTAGTGATATACATGATATGGATTTTCATACTCCAAAATTGGCCATTTTCACACAGCACACCTGGAGCCCTGCAACATGAATAATACAATGTAACACCCATTTTATCAGTGTTAGAGTGTCTGTATGAAAAGGGCCATTGTTATCTACACCTGCCATTATCCTAATGTATGTGGATGACGCTGTGATAGTCTCAAGAACATCAATTGGCCTCCAGAGAGCTATTTCAAAATTTGCACACTTGTGTGCTGATAACAAACTTCGTATAAACTATTCTAAAACTAAAATAATCCAAAGACTTATCCATGGCACATTGCTTCCCATAGACTCGAGGTAGTCAAGGATTATAAATATTTGGACTGGATTTTTTCTTCCTCTTCGACTTGGAATAGCTATACTCGGTCTGTTAAATCCAGAGCCATTCAGTCTACACTGGCCATCAAGTGATTTCATGATGTATTTGCAAAGAAGTTCATCACTGGTGCTTTGCAAGCTTTTCATGCCAAAACTGTTTCCAAAAACTTAAATGAAGCAGAAATCTTGACATTCCTCTGAATAAGTTTTTACAGTCTCTCCTGGGATTTGCTGCCTCTACTCCAGCTGCATTTTTAAGATTAGAGACTGGTGTAGAGACTCTGTTAATTATTATTATTATTATTATTATTAACAAACATTTATATAGCACCAGCAGTGTACCTGGCACTTTCCACAGTCCCTGCCCTAGGGTTTACAATTGAGAGACATAGGAAGGGGAACAGAGGGAGAGACAAGGGGTCTAACATTCATGAAGATGCGAGGTCTCAAGTGCACGTACTTGGCTTGGTTATGTTGAGAATAACAGCAGGCAGGTCCATGTGGCAAGGATAAGGGTAAACAGATCGTAGGTATAGGAATAGTGGCTCAGCAGGATAAAGAGTCAGACAGAGCAGAGCGAAAGAGGTGAGTTTTAAGGAGAGATTTGAAGGTATGAAGGGAGGGGGCAAGGCGGATGTGGACAGGGAGGGAGTTCCAGGCATGGGGGGCAGCAAGTGAGAAGGGACGAAGGCGCTTAGGGGAGCAGGGAAGGCGTGGAAGGGTGAGAGAAGGGACAGAGGAGGAGCGAAGTGCACGGGCTGGAGTATGGAGGGCGATAAGTGCAGAGAGGTAGGGGGGAGCAAGGTTGTGAAGAGCTTTATAGGTGAAGACTAGGAGCTTGTGCAGGATTCGTTCAGGAAGGGGAAGCCAGTGAAGCGAAGAGAGGAGGGGCTGCACATGGTCGAAGCGACTGGCGAGGTAGATGACCCTGGCAGCAGAGTTTTGGACAGAGATGAGGGGAGAAAGGTGAGACCGGGGAAGGCCAGTGAGAAGGAGGTTACAGTAATCGAGGCGAGAGATGACCAGAGCATGAACAAGAGTTTTGGCAGACGAGACAGAGAGAAAAGGGCGAATCTTAGCAATGTTATGGAGGGAGAAGCGACAGGATTTAGCAACAGAGTCAATGTAGGGTTTAAAAGAAAGGGGTGAGTCAAAGATGAAGCCTAGGCTACAGGCTTGGGGGACAGGCAGGATGGTGACCCCATCAATAATTATTGACAGCGAGTAGGGAGAGGAAGGATGAGGGGGGAAGATAAGAAGTTCAGTTTTAGCCATGTTGAGCCATGTTAACTACAATTAATATCATATTGCTGGGATATTGGTTCAAGTTGTTGACTTTTTTTGCCATCCAGATTTCCTAAAAATGTGTTTCATTGAAGAAAGTAGTTGTGTTTCTTCACAACAATCACCTTGGTTGTCTTATGTTGTTAGAACATTTCTACTTGTGGTTATGAACAACCATAGGATTTTCTCACCTGGTGACAAGAAGTCTATTTCAAAGACTTAGAGATGAATCTCACTAAAATGACTTTGCAGCAATTTGGGATGGTGCATAGCACCATCTAATGCTTTGTCACACACCCTGAAAGAAAGACACAGACACCACTGTATGGGTGCACCAATTTTATTAAACCTCGTCGGGCGAGGAGGGGGTTATCTCCCTCCGGGTCCTAATAACCTTAACTATTAACCTTAACTATTAACTCTCTATAACTGTGGTAAACTTATGCGGTCTGATGTTCCTCAGTACCGCTAACTTGCTAACTATAGCTGCTGCTATGTCACACCTGTCCGGTGACCCTCAGCCAGATCAGGCGGCCCCTGACCTACGGTGACCCAAGGAAGGATGTGAGGGCAGTTCCGCCGAGCCCTGGACTGCCCCTGCCCTAGGGCCTAGGAGCCTGCCTCCGCCAACTGGGTCCAGAGTGAGGCTGTCCGTCCGAGCACTAGCCTTCACTCGGACCCCACCTCTTAGGGAGATGACCTGGCAGCAGACTATCCTTAACTTATAACCTAACTAATTCACCGGACCCCTGCGGTGCGACAAAATTAACTTTATTTCATACCCTTCCCACCTGGGAATCAACTCAGTACCGTAAGGAAGGCAAAAACACCACCCATGCTCAGTGCCAATCAGCATGGTGGTCAAATTCCTTCCTGGCCTTGAACCCAAGTCCAACGACCAGTTACACCACAGTACATACAGGGAGGGTGGGAGGGTGCTGTCTGGATGCTAGCCAGGCGCAGAATGGTGGGTTCCGCGCCTGGTCCAATATGGTGGCCGGGAAGTCCCGTTCACGTGAGACTTCCCTTCGCGCCACCAACCACGTTGCCGTGCGCCTCCGCCCTAAGGTCTTCTTCCGTTAAGGATGGGGGTGCGACAACCACCACCGCCGGAGAGCTGCTCCTTGCTGAGGATGGCCGTGCGGCAGCGGGCAATTATGGAAGACTGACTGGGAGGTGGTAAGATATTTATCTAATATAGACCTTAAGCAAAAATTGTTAACAGCTTCGCACTGAACAAATGCTAACTGCTGTTTTGGCAGGAAGGAGGTTACATATGCCTAGAGAATTGAGATATTGTCCATGTCAGTCTGGATCTGTGGAAGATACCATGTATTATGTGATGCATTGCTTGTTATTTAACAAAATTAGAGAAACCTATTTGGTTCCAGTTCTAACTAAATTAAAATACTTTTCTAACTGAAAAACTAATATGGCTTTTTCAGCAAACAGATATCGATATTTTGATCAGACTTGCCACTTTTGCTTACCAAACTGAAATAATTAAACACAATTATTTGCGGATTGAAGTTATGCCCTCTTGATGTTATAGCTATTTCTCCATTTAGTTGGTTGGTTTTTTTATTGGCTTTTATTTTATGTTCAGTTTCTTTGTTTTGTATCGATTTGTATGATCTTGTTATATGCTTTTAACAAAGGCCTTGGCGAAAGTCCGTACCTATGTAAATAAACTTTGACACGGTATGAAAGTTAAGGCGGGAGCCTTAATTTACAATTTCTATACTTTTTGAAGCATGTTTGAATTTGTAAGAGCCTTAACTCCTCTTTTAAACTGAAGGTTTTTTGATCCTAGAATTTCTGTAATTTTAAAAGGGGAATACACCATCTCTCCTACAACACTACCAACCTTAGTTTTATAGCAAGGCACCCAGAATAATACAGAATAATTACTTGAACATAGCTGAACTTCAAATTGTGGAGAATCTTTAAATATCTTTTATAAATAATGATGTACAAATGTAAAGAAATAATACTGTCATTAATTTTCCCAATAAATAATTCTCTACAGAGATTAATAAAAACCTGATCTCTTATACCTGTACCACAAAGTGTCCCTCAATGTTTCAAGTTCAAAATCTCTATGTTGTCTACACAGCATTTCTCCTGAACTCTATCAAGATAAAATAAGTGAATTCATCATATCACTGAAGTTCAAATACATGTAAAAAAACACTTGGGATCTTTGTTACTTTTGTGCTGGCAAATGTAGATTAGAAGTCTCCTGCAGCATCCGTGACAGGTTAGCGTGAAAGAACAAAGAAGGAGTTTAGTGAACAGAGGGACTGGAAGGCTGTAAAGTAACTGATGTTATTTGGAATTGTTACATTAAAAACTCAGCTTTACATTTTTAAGACCTTGCTTTATCGTTGGCAAGATTTATTCTTTCATACAGCGCTGTCCATTCCTTCCCTTATCTCTCTGCTACCGAAACCCAGCATATTGAAGAGAAGACTCTTAAATGCTAGGATATTATTGCTTAGTGATTGCCAACAATGATAGGCTGTATATATAAAAAACCAACCTGGACAAACTGCTTGATTTCCATATATCTCGTCAGCCCCAGAGACGAGATTAAAACCAGAATGTGCTTTGTGCAGCTCAGTGTACAATACAAGTGGTTTCTGGTTTGGTGGAGCAGTAATAACTGAGCAAAGCCCACATTGATTTAGATGTTTCTGAAAGGTCTGCGAGCTACCCGTAATGCACTCACTCTGTGTACTCGTCTTCACTGAAGTTTTTTTCATTGTCACAATGGGGTTAGGTCATGACTCCTTGTCCATGTCCTCTGCCCTGCTTCAAAGTTTCATTAGTCAAACTCTGTTGACAAAAAATACTGAGCTCACCAGCAAGCTTTCATTATGTAATGACTTCTATTTTCTTTTCTTCCCATTGCTGACTTCTCATTTATCCAGTCGTTTACTGTCATTTTTGAGCCCCTGTATTGGAGATACAACTTATTGACAAAAAATCAGAGATACACCAAGTGCTTACTCAAGAGTAGCCCCACTGAAGCCTTCAGGGGCTACTCCCGTGTTTGTTGGTGGATCGCAGCCAAAGTGGAGGAAATCATGTATGTTTCTTGGACTTATTTTTTTTTTTTTAAATAAAATACTTTAAATTAACTTAATAAAACTAAGAATTTAAGCTTAACATTGAGGGTGTGATCCCTGCCTACTAAAGTCAATGTGAGATGAGCCATTTGGTATTTCTGCACACAGTGGTAGCCCCTTATATTGCATGATTTTATGCACAAACATGGGAGTGGCTACCTGTTAACCAGAATCAGCAGGTAAAAAAAACATGGAGAGAGCTTTGGATCTTCATGTAGCTAGTTTTATATGGAAGCCCAGCTACAGGGGTAGAGTCAGCAGTGTGGGGGTGGAACAGACTGATCTGGTCCCTGCAGGAAACAAGCTAGTCACTGCTTTCCACCCACCATCAGCAATTCAGTGTTGGACACTGGAAACACTCATTGACTGTTGGACACTAGTTGGCTCTATATATTATGCTGAACATGGGCAAAATGTGGTATCTACTGCAACATTGGGTATTTTCAGACGTTATGAGATCACAGTGAACCACGGTGAATACGCACCTGTGGTCAATGTGTCTCGCACGTCTGTTTGGCGGCCGCCAGATGTTCGCCACAGTCAATCCACACATGGGGTCAATTTGAACCATGCTTCCCGGGCTAGCTGGGGGAATGTCCCGGGAAGCATGGTCAAAAAGATCCCCAGCGGGGACCCAAAAATAGTAACGTCTGGCCGCGCGCCACGGCCCGGGATCACCAGCGGGATTCCGGGCTGTGGTGACTCCGGCCCGACGCGGCGGCCGCATTGGCCCCACCACCCGCCTGTCTCCCTGGAGGGCGGGCGGCGGGGTGCGTGGAGGGGGCGGGGCCATGCGGCCGCACATTGCGCCGCGTGGCCCTGCCCCCTCCCAGATTCCCCGCCGGGATCCCCCGGCATGTCTGATATGGCATGACGGGGTGACCCCAGCGGGGACTGAATGGGTTGTTTTGGGTACGGGGCCAAGCGGCCCCGTAACGTCTGAAAACACCCATTATCTCATGGTAGAGCAGTGTTGTGGACAAATGTTTATGCTGTTCCATGTTTATGCGTCCACACTATGGGCTCTGACCAACATGGGGTGCCCATCAGGTGGCAGCATAAATAGAAGCCCTATGGTGGTCATACCGCCCCTTTAAAAGAGGATGCTTATGAAAAAAATACATGTTGCAGGGCTGCATTGGTTCCAGTATAGCCCTGCACCATGTATTTTTCATAAGCATCCTCTTTTAGCGTGAGGTATGACCACCATACCTAAAGCCCCTCTTGTTTAGGCAAAGCTTCCCACAGGTGAAACTGACAAGACAAAACTCCTTGCTGATAAAATGGACAAGCACAAAGCCCATTGGTGAACAGACGATTCTGTGATGTGTTTCTAGTTGCCCTGAAGGTCTATTGCGGATTTGTTCCAGGGAACAAACCACCACAAGCTGCTCCTTGGGTTGTTTAGGGTTAACACCTTCATGTTAGGCAGCTGGAGCAGTGGCAAGCATTGAATGTGATACCCACGGAAAGCACGATGGTACCCTCTTGTTGATTATTTCAAATAAAGCTCCAGCAGCACATAGCATTTTTCAGCTCCCCTGACAGCCCGATCTTCAAACCGCTGCTGCCCCGTTCACAGGGTGCAAACAGTGTTCAAAATTCAAGGCTTTGTTCTATTAGCAACAGCTGAAAGTAGGATGCTTTGATTTACTGATGTTTTAAAGGCAATGTACTTGACTGCCTAGACGTGTTCTTTTTGAGTAAAGAACCAATTCTTCACTCTGTCAGGTACCTGCCCTTTTCTGTACCTCTGTTCTCTTATTACAAACTGCCTACAGAACTGCATTTTTAATGAATGTTTGATTTTTAGTCATTGCTAACTTGGTGTACTCTGTGCTGTGGTGGGATAAATCTATCTTAGAGTACGATAGGGAGTTGTAATTCTGATCCAAGAAGTTATTTTTAAAAATAAAAAAGAGCTTCACATTTTATTTATTATAAGTGATTATTTATAAGTGACAAAATGACTTATAAATTCAAGGTGTTTTATAAAAAAAATATTTATAAGTGACAAAATATTATATTTGTCACTTATATTTGTCACTTATAAAAAGATTATTTTAAAGTGACAAAATGACTTATAAATTCAAGGTGTTTTATAATATTTTTTTTTAAATCTTCAGGATTTTTTTGGGGGGGAATGTTTTTCTCTCAGGATTCCCCTAGCAGAACACTTTCCTGAAGAAACATTGCTACCATTGATGAGCAGTCTCTCGCTGGCTGTGGGAAAATTCAGAACGTGCATGTTCTCAATGTAAATACAGCCATTCCCCCTCCCCCCCCGAATTGCAGAAATAGGAACTAGGACACAAAATTAAATAGTGAAATTTTGAGTGGGGAGGGGATGGGCGCTAGGAGAGGGGCTCAAGGCAGTGGTTGCACCTCTCCAACTCCCACCTTGCCTCTTCTAAGCATTGTGAAGTCATGATGTTCAGAGAAAGAATGTTGTTACAACAGTAAGGGGTGAGGGGTACCAACCCTCCCCCCTTTTCTTGGTGTCATGAGGTCACAGTGCTCATAAATAAAAGATGTGGTCATGTCAGGAAGGAGCCCGGCGAAGTTCTCATCCCCTCCTCCTGAAACATCATTCTGCCAGTACCCTTTGTGGTGAGAAGGCCACTTCATTCACATAACCTTAGTGCCATCCTGGTAAGCTTCCAGTGTAAGTAAATCTGCCCTAACTAAAGTTCTCCTGTAACAGACTCAGTACTGAGTACTTCTGGGATCAGGCCCTGAGGGAATAAGCCAGTGTAGGTTGCTGCAGGATACCACCATTTGAAGACAGGGTACAAGGCTGAGCTCTTGCAGCCCATTAACAGAAATGCATGAATGGTTAATTACTTCCAGCTGGAGCAGAGAGGAGACAGCTAGGAATGAGACGTGTACAAAGGCTGAGCCTGAAAGCTCAGTTGATGATAGGGCTGCCAGGACAAAATTTCAAAAAATAAAGGTCATAATAGAGCTGAAGGATTTTGAAATAAAAGATGTCCATTATGTTCCATGGAGCTGCGGTGTTCAGAATAAGGGAAGTCCACTGTGTAAATAAAATAAGGGCTGTCCATTACATTCTGTGGAACTGTAGGACTCAAAAATAAGGGCTGTATATATAATTTTATTATAAAATATATGCTATTATATATTATATAGTATTCTTTATTTGGCAGCTGCCTAATGGTGCTCAGCACTTGACAAAATCTATGCATTAAAATACAATAAAACAGTGTAAAATCCATGTAAAAGCAATTTATTTCCACACAGAATGTTTGTCAGAGTAAATTTACAGAAGTTATGAAAGCAGGAAAACAAGACAGAAACAAGACAGAATTTTCACATGCAGTTCCATGTGGGAACTGAGCTGAAATATCCTGCCTTTATAAAATAAAATTAAAAAAAAAGCCTATTCCAAAAGGCAGATGATAAAACATCTTTGGAATTATTAAAGGAAAACATTTGTTTTCAAAACCCTTCTTCCTTTCTTCACTAAAGCTTTAGAGTGAAAATGCGGGGGGCTTTTAGACAAGCCGGAAGTCGCCAGCCATCAATGGAATCGCTGCTCGCGCATTCTTTTTAAAAGTGCATTTGTAAGACCAAGCTAGTTAGTAATGCTGGATCCCATTCTTATGTGGCCCAATAAGAAGCAATTTGAAGTGCCTTAGGCCGCTTTTAGATGAGCGGACAGCTCGTGCTTTGAAAAAAGTCGTGTGTGGGGCTTTTAGATGAGCCGGAAGTCGCCGGCCATCATTGGAATTGCCGCTTGCTCATTCTTTTTAAAAGCGCATTTGAAAGCTCTCATCTTTCAAATGACGGCCGGTGACTTCTGGCTCACCTAAAAGCCCCCTGCACAACGTTTTTCAAAGCTCATTTTTTTCAAAGCTCGAGCCAGCCGCTCGTCTAAAAGTGGCCAAGGATGCTCAGATAGATTCATTGCTAGAACAGTATAGTGGAACATTGGATTAATTGGTGGGGCAGTGGAATATATGATAGAATTGGTTATTCATTGGTGGGACCGTGGAATATACAATAGAATATAAAAGAATATAAAAGAATTGTTATTCATTGGTGGGACAGTGGAATATACAGTAGAATATAAAAGAATATGGTATAATTGGTTATTCATTGGTGGGACAGTGGAATATACAATAGAATATGATAGAATTGGTTATTCATTGGTGGGACAGTGAAATGCCAGAATGCAAACCAGCTGACTTTCTTGGTGGGGCAGAGCATTCGCAGAGAGCTGAGCCTGGCACTGACTGACAAGCTCTTGTATTTGTGAAAAGAGCCATACGATTGAGACAACAGTTGGGGAGACAGGCATGTTCAAGTCTGCTGGGATCTCAAGGTTGCTATTTTGGAAAGCCTAAAAGCAATTATATTTCTAAAGAAAATTCCCGTTTTGAAGTCTGTTAACTGAGAATTCTGTGACTCTGAGTTAAGAGAGGAGAGCAGTTAGAATTCCCTGTGCAGGGACTACGATCGAATATGATTATACGAGGATTGCAATCCTTGCTTGGACTTGGAATGATCCAAGCAAGGTCTGATCCTCTCTGCATTCAATGGTCGAAGCAGGGATCCGCCCTGATCCCTGAATGGCACAGGTTCTGGTTCCACTGGGTGCTTGTTGCTGGGGGATTGGTCCACGTCCATTGCAGTGGTAGTCCTGTAGCAAGGCAACAAGGAAAGCCATTAGTTCAGACTGCCCCACTCCTACCTTTCCACCCTGGTGCTTCAATGCCCTCCTGCCCTTCCTGCTTGATCTAATGGCCGTCCTTCTCACCCAAAAGAAAGCAGGAATGAACACCTCACCTAGGATGCTGCTGGGCGATTGCTGTGGTGGGATCTCTGGGGCACATAGTTCTCCTCCCGCAATGACCACCCACCATGGTACCTCTCCCCACCTTGCCCACCGTTCCTGTCTAATCTAACAGCTGCCCTTCCTGACGAAAGGGAAGCAGGAAAGAGCATCTGGACTAGTTGCTGTTGGGCGGTTGCTGCATCAGGATCTCTGAGGCATGCGGTTCTCCTCCTGCAATCCCTGCCCGCTATGGTTCCTTTCCCTCCCTCTTCCAGCCTGCTGTCCCACCATGGTGCCTCTCCCTGTCTGCCCACCCGATCTAATGGCTACCCTTTCTGCCCAAAGGGAAGTGGGAATGAGCAACTGGCTTAGGTTGTTGTGGTGGGATCCCCGGGGTACACAATTCTCTTCCCACAATCACTGCCCACTGTGGTTCCTTTCCTCCTCCCCCCCACCCTGCTGTGTCCCAGGGAGTATCCGGCTGTTTCCCAGTGCTCTCCTGTCCACCGGTGGGTTTTTTTCTTTACTGTGTTCACATAATTAAATTGTAATAAATAGAAACCTTCATCATGCAGCTGTGTAAACTAAGCCCCCCACCTCCCAGTGGATTAACTTACCATTAACTGTGGAAGTCGCTCTGAAGAAGGCAACGTGTTCTGAAGAGCGAGTGTTGGGGATGTGCTGCAAACCAGGAGGAGATGGGACAACACATGTCTGAATGTTGGCATACATTGGCCAGTGAGAGCAAGAGCAGAGAGATGGGGCAGGAAGCAGTCACTCCTTGGAACACTCTCGGCTTTTTGCCCACAACTCTGTGGTGCTGGTGGACCTGTTGGCATGTAGGCTACGCACAGCCTAAGTGACGGAGCAGGCACATGGGAGACCCACACTGGATCTGCACAGCCACATAGCCACAGGTTTACCTGCGTTCAAACAGGCACGCAGTCTGGCAGGCGCGTGAACCAAAGTTTGCAGGCGGAAAACATGCCTTCTCCCTGCCCTGGGAAAGCCCCGGCTTGGGAAAACACTGACAGGCAGGCCAACGCCACACTAGTGTGTCGCGGTGTTGTGCTCCGGTAACTACAGCAATGGGATGTGGCGGGAGCAGCCACTCTGGCCATTTGGTCCACTGGCATCTGTGATCTAGTGGGACCATGTCTGACCAGGCTCTCTGTCTGAATACAGGCAAACCTGTGGGTGTGTGCAGCTCCAATCGGGGACACCCACAATCGTGGGTACGTGCCTGCTTTGGAGCTCTGGCCCACTCTGTCTGTCTTAAAAACACCTATTGTGCCCTGTTGGGTACTGCTGGAGGCAGGATGCTGAATTCGATGGACCATCAGTCTGACCCCTGTTTGTTCTTATGTCCAAAGGGTGGTGGCCATGTAGCTGGTGGGGGTGAAAACCTAATAAATGGGCAGATGGACACCCACCTAGTGTGGGTTATTATCTCATCTGTTGGCACCCTTACAAGAGAACTCAGCGAATCATCCCGGGACGAACCGAGAAGCAGGACTTTAGCGAGAATGCTCGTTTTTGTAAGCTCTCATTTCAGCCCTAATGTATATCAACCCTGTTCATCATAACTCATGATTCCTCATGAAACTGGTCCCTCCTGTCCTTGGATTCTGTGATTCTAAAGTGCAAGGCAATGAAGAATCTAATTCAGACACTACAGTATATGAAGGAGCTTAAGGGTCAAATCTTGCTCTGATTGAAGTCAGTGGGAGCTGTTGGAATGAAGGTTTTGCCCACAGGCAGTAGCTACTCTTAATGGCACAGTGTTCAACTTTTCTCTCTTGATGGTAGCCTTCTTATTTGGCCTTTTTTCCTGGTTGGAATATTACAGAAAATATCACTGCACAGCCATCATTACTTAGTGCTGTTTGTGTTCCCTCTTGTGCTCCGAGCAGGAGTTTTTCATTCCAAACATCACTTGCAACTCACTGCAGCAATTCTGCAGTCTTGGTAACATCCTCATCAGGAAGGGAAGAAGATAAAAAGGAACTATATAAATATTTCATTTGGGAAGTTCGACACACTGGGTGCACATCCTTGGTTTCCCCACAAGAACTGCGGTATTGATAGCGGAGAGATTTTGCTATCTCCCTTCCATCAAATACCAAAGCAAATCTAATTTTTAGTGGTGTCTGAAAGTTTTGTTTTGAAGATTAACTGGCCCAGATTTCATTCTACTTATTACCACTGAGCTGAACTGATAGCAAAGTCTCAATCCTTAATGAAAGGCAACAGGATATAGAATGAGATATTTGTAACATGCTCTTTATGACTAGTAACCTGAGGGTTGCTATGCTCACAAATACCCTTCATGTCAGCAATCTGGGAAAGGTAGATTGTATATTTGAGCTTGAAATACTGGTGCTTAGTTATGATTTACTCCCCAGATACCCCAACCCATGGTATCTCTAAAGTGTTTACACTAGATGCTAGGGAAGGGAACCTCAGGCCCAGGGTACAAATGCAGCCCATGCCTAGATTTTATTTGGCCCCTTTCCAGTTCCTGGATCCAGTTCTTACCCCGAAGCACTGAAAGACTGAGTTCAGGGTAAGGGAGCAGAGATGAGATCATGCACACAAAGATATGGGACAGATCCATGATACAGCTTCAGGATCTGGACCCTCTTCCTGAGTGCACCACATAAAAATCGCTACCCTCAACTTCTGTGTGGCCCTTGGAGCTTGCACTAATTTTTAAAATGGCCCCAGGAGGGAAAAGGTTCCCCACCCTTGCGCTAGGGGATGTTGGGCATAAAGTGTGTTATAACATCTACTTGCACTGTGGATTGCTAGGAATAGTTACTGCTGGGTGGTAAATTACTTCTGTATTTGTCTTGTGCAAACAAATGGGAGTTTCTATCACTCATCTAAACTTGCCTTCCTCTGTCCCATAATGCACCAGTGCTCCACACTTCCTAGAACTCCCTTCAATTTCCTTCTTCCCCTAGGTCCAGATCCTGAAACATGCAGACAGTATGACTGCACAGGGCTAGGGCTGTAGCGGAATATCGCAGCGGTAGCTATTTCCGGCGGAAACAGTGTTTCCGCAATTAGTGGAACGGCATGGCAGAGGCTTTCATTCCGCTACTTTCATTCCGCGGTTCCGCGGTTCCGCTTATTTAATTCTGCTACTTAGTGGAATTGTGGAAGCATGACATTTTCACTATTTCTGCAATTCCGCCAGCGCCACAAAATAGCGGAATAGCGGTTTTCCGCAATTTCCGCAATTTTTCTGCAATTTTTCTGCAATTCCGCGATTTGCAGAATTCCGGAGGAATAAGCGGAATATCCGCAGAAAAGTCACGGTGTGGCGCGGGCAATTCCGAAATGGCGGAACGGAATCGCGGCGTGGTAACAGCTGCTGCCGCATCAGCCCTACACAGGGCTTCACGTTTTGGGAGGCCCTACAGGGGCTCTGTAATTCATGGGGTCCACGAAAATAAACTTGAAATGACAGCATGTGTGCAGGAAGCGTTAGTGTAAAGTACAGACCTGCAGAGTCTCTAATGTGGGCATATGTAAGGCCTGCAGAAATTCAGAAGGAACCTCCAACACATGGGGCTTAATGAGTGAACTAGAAATAACAAAATATGGGTAGTTTAGGGGCCTAGAGGGCCTGTACTTCAGGGAACCCTGGCCACTAAAAGAGAATTTTAGTTGAACATAAAAAATTAATTATAGTAACATCTTCCCCCTAGTGAATGACTTAGTGTCTATCTGTCAGACATTCTTATGGTTGGAGGGACCCACGCTACCATTTTGCTCAGGGCCGCAACTTCTCTGGATCCAACACTACTTTTCTCCTGGATGTTGCATCATGGGATAGCTTTGTCCACTCTCACAGAGAATTGATGTCAGAAGGGAGTGGGTGTGTTCATACAGTGCTCATGGGGTAAAAACAAACATGATGGTGGGCTGTATTGGCCTACTATGGCCTGCCCGGGCCTCGGACTCACCTGCATGTTTGGTCCCTTGCCGCCAGATGTTGGGCTGCTTACGCCCCAGGTGGGTAGGCAGCTGCTATGAGATACGGCCTCTGGAAAATCTTGGAGAACCATCCCAGGTCAACGCCTGCCTGCCCGGGCCAATGTGGGCCCGCATGTCAGTTAGAGCCTGCCTATCCCCACTATGGGGTGAGGGCTGCCAGAGATGTGGGAGAAAAGGGCAGAGCCGCCACACCTCAACATCCCTCCCCACGAGATGGACTTGGAACCCTTAAAGGGAACTGGCAGAAAAGGCAACACCATGTTGGGCATACCAGGACCTTACAGAAGATCCAGCCCAACACCCAGCCCACACCACCCCCACCCATGAGTGCCCCAAAGGGGAATATGGAGCAGCAGTAGGAGGGACAGGCCAGACCGGTAAGTCAGTGCACCCTGGAGAGGTGGGGCGAAGGCACGGCAGCCATCCTATAATAGTCACAAGTTCTCTACCACCCTGAACACAGGCATCCACCAGCACTGCTGCCCCAGCCACACCACAAGAAGGCCCACCCACCCACCCACCAGAGGAGGGTCCCCATGACTGATGAGGAGACCTGGGCCTTCACTGGCCTCTGAGGAGACAGCGATGTGCAATACAACCTGTACCTAACACACTGGAATGACTAGGTGTTTCAGTGGATCTCCACCCAGATGGCAAACCTGGGCTACCAATGGGCCATGAGTCAGTGCCACCAGTGGGCCAAGGATCAGTGGAGGGGTTCGAAGGAGTTTAGGATCATTTAGCTTGGAGAAGACATGACTAAGGGGGGAATATGGATGAAGGTCATAAAATCATGAGTGGAGGGAGAAAAGTAAATAGGGAACAGGTGCTTGCCCTTTCTCATGATAAGAAAATGAGGGCACATGCCCTGAAGGTAAATGACGGCAGATTCAAAACAAACAAAAAGACGTACCTTTTTCACTCAGCTGTTGTGGAACTAACTCGCTGACAGAGGGGGGGGCTGTGGAAGCCAGCACCATAACTAGCTTCAAACAGAAACTAGATAAAGCCTCAGAGGATAGAGCCATAAATGCTTACTAGTTGGGGCTCAAACACCTAGCTACCGATAGTTGGGAGTGATTAGTAGGAGATGGGTCATGCCCCCAACGACCTGTACATGTACCCATCTCGAACTATTGTAACTGGCCACTGTCGGAGACAGGATGCTGGGCTCAATGGACCATAGGTCTGACGCAGTATGGCACTTTTCATGTTCTTAGGTCAAGGACAACAATTTCAGGACTGGGCATGGGCACCAAACCCACCCCTACATGGATCTCTTTGAATGGGGTGTTTTATCTTCCCCCACCCTTATTTATTTGTTGTTTTTATCCCAGCCTGTTTATTGTAGTGTTTTTATGGATTGTTTAATATTTTGTTTTATAATTGTTTTTATGATGAAATTGTTAGCTGCCCGAGCTGTTCGCAGGAGGGGCGGGATACAAATTGAAATAAATAAATAAAAATAAATAAATAAATGCTTCCTCTGCATCGATAGTTCCATCATGGCCCTGTGGATCATCGCCACCGGGCTCACCCCTGGCTGCGTCTGGGTAGACAGTACACCCCTCCACCAGTGCCTAATCCTGAAGCAGGAAGTGGTCCCCTGTTGCCATTGGGCTTGCCCAGGGCTGCATCTGGGTGGACACCCCTTCACCAGTGCACCCAGTTATTCTGGCTGTGGTTTCCCACCCCCCCCCTTAAAGGAGGTGATTGACCCCTTAGTGACACAGACCACCATGTCTGGCCATGTCACGGGCTCCAGGCAGCCGCCAACTTGGAGGATTCAGATACCAGCCTCGGGACAGTCATCATCTCCCCTCAACCTGGAGAGCCAGCAACCAAGCCCAGAAGAGCAAGAGGTGGAGGCAGAGGATACAGGGGACCTGGAGCCTAAGGGGAGCGGTAAGTGAATGCACCGGAGGGGGTTGGGGAAGGATAGGGGTTCCAGTAAGAGGACGCAGCAGTCAGATAATGCCTGTCACCAACACTGCTCCCGTTCTTCCGTGTGTTCACAGGTGCCCAAGAAGGAGCAATCCGAGGAGGCCTGGGATACAGAGGCATCCCCTGGGGAAAGTATTTATGTATCTATGGGGTGTCCATATCATGTGAAATTTGTTGGAGTCAATCAGAAACAATGTTAGCAGAGAACAAGCAACATTCTGAACAGTGAGCTGTGGGGCCAGGCCCAGGGAGAGAGAGAGAACATGTACAGGAAACTCTAGGACGTATGGTTTGAGGGACAGAGAGATGTGTGCCTCCCTATGTGACATGCTCTCTCAAGAACTACGAGTCTCAGAGTTCCTTAGTTCTTGGCATTTCCTGTGCACAGGCAGGAAGAGTCAACAGGGCATGGCATCAGTGACAGCAAGAGGGAGGGACAAGCACCATAATAATTGCCAGCAGTGACTGTGGCAGAAGCTGAATGAAGTTTTATGGTGTTTTTAGACATGACTCCATCTTTGTGGACTTCAAAGTCCACTTTCAGCAACCTCACATGGGTGGAATTTAGATACGTCTCCCCACACTGGAAGTTGCCCAACTGCCATTGGAAACAGCAGTGCTGCGCGGCTTGTGCATTCTTTTGAAAACCGGACTTGTCAAACCCCGATATCAAGGTTTGACAAATCCAGTTTTCTAAAGAATGCACGAGCCGCCTGGCACTGCTGTTTCCAATAGCAGCCAGGTGACTTCCAGTGTGGGGAGGCACATCTAAACTCCACCCATGTGAGGTTGCTGAAAGTGGACTTTGAAGTCCACAAAGATGGAGGCACATCTAAAAATGGGGTAAGTAAGCTAGCACCCATTAGAAACTGCAGATGTTCTGCTATGGGACGAGAACGCTTATGTCACTTTACTGTTTTGTCTATTGATTGTCAACTTGCATGACAAATTGACTTCAGTGAGGTTATTCATGATTTCACAATGGAAAATTGAACCTTAGTCGCAGAAAAATGAGGTTGTAAAGTGATATGGTCTATTCCTGTCATTTCAGAACTAAAAGAGGAATATTTCTTTCATGGCTCATGGGATTGTGTGTATGGGATCGGATCATGATGGAGGGCCCGTGTTATGCGTTTTTACCGGGCCCAGAGACATGATGCTTTTGCCCTGCATAACAACACGTCTCATTAACGGCGCCACCATTTACCCCTTTATTGTGCATAAACATGTTGTTATTTACAACTGCACACTCCCTCCTCGATCCGCGCCTGTGTGGTCCCTATGTACATTGTACGTAGAAAGATAATCACCTATTTGCATTATGCATGCGGACAATATGCCTGCACAAGGCATCCTGGATCCTCTGGGTTACGTGGGTCTCGAGGTGGTCATTCTCCTGCCTGTACAGGGACACTGGTTCTTGGGGGCTGCCGGGGAGGGGGTACTCCAAGGCAGCTCCATCCATCTTACAGCTGTGATCATCGGGAGGGGGGAGGTAATCTCCACCTTGAAGTCAACCCTCCCTGAGATGGATCACCAGCATTGCCTGAGGAGTCCAAACTCCTGTCCAACCACGGTTATGGAGGTGCTCAGCTGCCTGTTAAAGCAGCCCTATTCTAGCCATCATTTCAGGGGTTAAGCCAGGTCCCCCAGGATGACAGATTTCATGGGCACTCCTTCAATGTTGGTGATGGCATTGGGCCCAAAGTCTCCCCTATGCATCTTTGCAAAGAAGAGGGACTGTGAGAGGATGCAGGCGTCATGGCTCCTACCCAAGTAGCCAGCCACCACATCTGTGAACTGGCCATGGTCATCCACAATGACCTGCAGGACCACGGAGTGGTAGCCTAGCCGGTTGATGTACTCATCACAGCCATGGGGGAGGCAGAGGATGCCAATGTGGATGCCATCAATCTCCCTGATGCAATTGGGGAGCCCTCCCCCGGAAGCCTTATTTATTTATTTAGCCACATTTCTATGGCACTCTTCTCGCAAAGGTTCAGAGTGGCTTACTATAATAAAAAACAGGAATAAAAAGCCATTCAGATCAACAATAAATCCCCATAATATCCCATCCTTACACCCCCCGTGCCAATCCCATCCCACCCTATCCCTGCCTGCCAACTGCCGAGCCAAATAGAAAGGTCTTTCATTGTTTCCAGAAGATGAACAGGCTTGGGCTTAGGCAGAGACTTCCAAGGGGAGGCAGTTCCATAATCGCGGGGCAGCTACCAAGATCGCTTCCCTCTGATCCCTAGTCATAAAAACATCACAGGAAGATGGCACCTGCAAGCGGGCACTCCCGGCTGACCTCAGGGGCCGTAAAAGGACATGAAGGAGGAGGCAGCCATTCAGATATCTGGGGCTCAAGCCTTTTAGGACTTTGTAGGTTGGAATCAGCACTTGAATTGTTCCCAGAAAGCTATTGGCAGTCCGTGCAGACTCTAGAGCACCAGTATAATGTGCTCCCGGCAACCCACCCCCAGAAGACGAGCTGTCGTGTTCTGCACCAACTGCAGCTTTTGAACAGTCTTCAAGGGCATCCCCACATAGAGCGCATTGCTGCAGTGATGTCCCCAGACAGATAACCTGCAGCCTACTGCAGCTCCCCATGCAGCGCCTGCATTTCCAGCAGGGCGGCCTGGTGACATGCCATGCTATGCCATGCCATGAGGGCACCCCACACTCGCCTGTGCCTCAGCAGCCTTTCCTGAAGCCTGCAGAAGTGCCCGAGGCAGCAGATGATGGACATGTGCCATGTGAAGCAGACAGCTTGCATCACCTGGATCTGCGGTGCTGAGGAGTTATTATTATCATCATTATTATGAGCATTTATATAGCACCAGCAATGTACCTGGTGCTTTACAAAGAAAGATAGACACGGTTCCTGCCCAAGGGCTGACAATCTAAAGACAGAGGGAGGGGAGACAGGGAAGGGGGAACAGAGGGAGAGACAAGGGATGCGACATTCATGAGGATGCGAGAGCTCAGGTACACGTACTTGGCTTGATTGCAGTAAGTTGGGAGTATACAGATAACAGGTGGGGGATAATCCTGGGTGAGGGTGGTTATGGTTAGCAGGAGTTAGGAAGGGCAGAGCGGAAGAGGTGGGTTTTGAGGAAGGACTTGAAGGTGTGGAGGGTTGGGGTCAGGCAGATGAGGGCAAGGTGGGGGCCAGGCGGGTGTTCATGCTCCATGGCTCTCAACCAGATGACCATGGTGCCTTCAACCATTGACATTTTGATGTGTCATGTGAAGACAGCAATCCGCCATCACCTGGTAAACGGTCCATGCACAGGCAACAGTGTGATTCTCACCCCAGCTGTGGGGGCAGGGTGGGGTGGGGCTCCTGCCTACCATGGGGGGGCTTGCCCTGCGCTGGCCCTGGGCTCCATGCTGAGGTTCAGCTTATGGGCAACTGCACCTCTGGGTGTGTGAGAGCCAAATGGGATTGTTCCATATCAACTGAATATGTTTTGTGTTCTCAAATGGGAGATGGGGGGGAGGGAAGAGGGTGTATCTGTCAGTTCCGACCGTGTACATGCAGCTCACCTCAGCAGCTTCTGGTCAAGGTTGGTTCAAGGTGTGTCTTCTGGGGGAGGCAGTCTGGAAAGGGGGGAATGCAGGATACACCTCTATGTAACATAATGGCCAGGTGTGCTGATCCCATGGGACACTCAAGGTTTCTCTGTCTGTGATTTGCTCTGTGGGAACCGTCCTTCCCCATAGTTGGCATTTAATTAATTAATTAATTGGACTTGTATCCTGCTCTCTCCAGCCCTACAGCAGCTCGGGGCGTCTCACAAAATATTTTAAAACAATATATAAAAACAATACATAAAAGGGATTACTAAAACAATAAAGACAACAACAAAGAGGTAAAACCACTGGTAAAAAAGCCCCCCCCCTTATCCCCCTCGCCCTGTGCCAGCTTGTAGCTACTGGTGGGATTTCTCTGTGCAGATGGTTAGGGTGTGGCAGGTCCTACAGTGGTGCGGGGGGGTGGACTAGATGACCTTTGAAGTAGTAATTATCTGGTGAACGTAGCACACAGTTCATTCATGGTTTGAAGGCGTTCTGAGTCACTCGATTTCCCCAATCTCCCGTGCCAGCTTCATTCTCTGTGTGCTTGACCATGGGGATGGCCTTGTGCATGGGCCCGGCGTGGAAGAGTTGGGGGGTGTCTGACACCTTGGCCCTGGCTTATGTTTGGCTCACGGCCTAGGTCCTGCTTATCTGCGGGACCGCCTCACTCCCCATGTGCCCGTATGACCCTTGAGATTGTCCGTGGGAGCCTTTTTGGAGGTTCCCCGGGCAAGGCGGGTGGCCACCGATGTTAAATCTTTTTCGGTGGTCGTCCCTGTGCTGTGGAATTCGCTCCCGGAGGAGGCTCGGCTGGCTTCCACTCTCCTGCTGTTTCGGTGTGTCTGTAAGACCTGGCTGTTCCGTCAGGCTTTTGGCGAGGGGCTTTTGGCGAGAGGGGTAGCGGTGGGGTGGGGACAGGGATGGGGGCTTTCCTCACATATTGTATTTTTAAATTGTTTTAAAATGTTATATTGCTTTAATGAATGTTGTTCGCCTCCCTGAGCTGCCCTGTGGGCAGGAAGGGCGGGATATAAATTTTAAATAAATAAATAAAATTTAAAAATGATGTGCAGTAGCTGTTGGTTGACTCATCTTGCAGGGTGGCTGGCTATGGACTCGTGAGCCTCTACATGGAGCTGCTGGGTCACTGTGTGGCTGATCCAGAATGTGAGGAAAGGGCATCTGTGTTTCCAGGTGTTGGGGCCCACAGAACCCCCTCCCTCTGGGACGGGACTGTGGAATGTGAGCACGGCTTTACAGGTAATTTACAAGCTTCCTGAGTTTCACCTTTGCCTTACTGCAGGGGGTCCCTCTCTGCTGCTTTCTCTCGCCACTGCCCTGCTGAGGGCGAGGGGCCATGTGTAGGGCCACCATGAGTGCCTTGATCGGATAGTGAAGCAGAACCTCCTTGCGGCTCTGCCGAGGGCTCCCTACGTGCATGAGGAGCCCAGGGCGGTTCAGCTCCATGACCTGAACCAAGTGTGAACATGTCCTGAGGTCCACTTGGCTGGCTCTGCCCTGCAGTGATTCTTTTAACCCCCACTATAGGTGGGCTCAGTATATGCTTACCAGGGGCTACTTGAGGGGCTTGTAACAACAGGGGTTGTATGTGGAGGGAGCTGAGTTCCCGTTCCCCAGCAGCAGGGACTCCCTTTGGAACTTTGTGCTTTGGACTTCCTGTTGCTGTGAGTGATCTCTAGCGGGAGGGGGATCGCCAACTCAGATGCTGCGACGCCCCCTCCCCCCTTTGGAACTTTGTGCTATGGACTCTCTGTCGTTGTGAGTGGTTTCTAGTGGGAGGAGGTTTGCCCACCTCTCTGGCCCCCAGCTGCCATGACCCCTCTTGGAACTGTGCCCTGTGGACCACCAGTGTGAGTGATCTGTGACCTGTGTTGTCTGTGGCGTGTGGATGGGACTGGACTGGCAGCCTGCAGGGAGACTGGTTATTTGGGTTGTGGGCAACTGCTTTCATATATGTCTCCCTTCTGGTTTCCCCTTTTCTTCCTGTGCTCACCATGGTGTGCGCGCTTTGCTCTTGGCAGCTGGCTTTTGGTGGGTGGTGACTGGTTCCCCCTGTGGTGGCTGGATGGCACCTCCATGTACCAGCAGGGACGTCAGGAACCGGTTCCCCAGCCTCTACCCTCATGGAGTACTGTGGAGGATGGGCGGAAGCAGCTGTTGCAGCTTCTTGTGCCCACAGTTCGCCATGTCTTACCATCTTGGCAGAGGGCAGGGAGCGGCGAGTGTTTGGTTTCTCTCCCCTACCCTGGGCAATCGTTCTGTCCCTTAGACATAAATCATGAATAGACAGAAGTCCATTCATTGAAATGATGGTTATTTTTAGTAATAAATTAGCAATATAATCTCTCTTTTTTTGACTGCTCCTAATGTGAACAAAATGTCCTGTATTTTAAAAATGAATTAAAAATATCTTTCTAGGGCTAGTTATTCAACCAGAAAAGAAGGACCCTTCCAAGCAAAGCAGCAGAAAATGCTCTGTTGCTGAGAATGCCATATGCAGAGCTGTGAAATTAGGCAGGTTGGAAGCTGCAGTTAAAGTAACTGCAGGGAGGAGTGTGTGTGTGTGAATTTTACGGAACCATTTGTCATCAGAAGTAGCGGCTGCCTAAGTGGTTTGGCTGCTTAGGCCTAATTGGCATCCAAACGAATCTGCCTAGGATTCTCTTTCTCTCTTTCCAAGTTCAAATCAAATAGCCGGAGGCAGAGCCAGTTTTGACATGTGCCAAATAAAGCAAGAAGCAGTGATTAGTTTGTAGGACCCAAACCTGTCTCGGAAGCCATGCCCCCTAGCCCAGAACATGAACCCTAGCAGTAGCTTCTGGCCAGAATGGGAAAGTAGCTAGAGACGCCTGAGCTGAGAGCTCAAAGAGAGAAGCTGGGAGCTTGACTTAGGGGCCTCCAGGCAGAAGAGAGTGAGGTCAGGGATTTGGTTTAGAAATAGAAAGCCAAGGCCAGAGACTGTGAATGAGGGATTGTAGAGATGACCTGACTGACTGACTGATCTGAGCTGAATGTGGGTTGGTGAGAGCTCTTTGGTTTGTGAACTAGAGTCTGTAAAGACATTTGATAGGTATCCTGTTGTTTTCAGTCCCCTAACACCTCGTAATCTTTTGGCTAGATCCCAAAGTGCAGATACTTTTTGACTCACTCTGATTGAGTATTTGTGTTTTTCCATTTATTTTCCAGTCCTGAATTGTATCATGTTGTTGTCCCAATTTTGAAAATATCCTAGAAAAATTGCTCTTGATTTTTGAGGCAGGAGAACTTAGGATTTGTAGACAATAGAGCCCCAACTGGATTCAGATGTAGGCTCAAAGGTGTCTAGTCCTTGGATTTTGGTTTGGATGTTTCCTAGAAGAATATTTTAAAATTCAAACATCAATTGGAAGGAGGCAGGAATCATGAAGCAGTAATTTCTCTTGGCAAGGAATTTGAAAATCCAAATTGAACAGGCAAAATGGTAAAAAGAAGGAGAGTTTGAACTGAAACTGAGTGAGGAGTAGATACCCCATGAAAATTAATTTCTCTTTACCCCAAGTATCTTTCTACCCTGTAACACAAACAGCCTGTGTACAATATCACACAAGTAAAAGAAGACAGTGAGGGGATGAGAGCTATTGGCTCTTGTCTAGAACAAGATACTGACTCCTTCTGCATTTCATAGTGTAATTCTAAATTGTTCAGGGACAGCAGGGACTAAAAATAGGCTACAGAAACAAGTCTCAGGATCCATGGGGTTCTGTTCTGGCTCTACTACTTTTTCAGTCTGGGGCAGTCAGAAGGGTCTTACTTGATTGTGCATGCGCACACATCCAAAACCAATGGAAATATGGACATTCATTTCAGTACTCTTGAGACCTCTCCATGCCTTGACTTCTCCATTTGGAGCATGGCCATAATCACCTTTATGCAGTTTTGCCGACCACATTGAGGTATATGGATGCAAAGTGTTCATATTTGTGATCATGCTGTTATGAAAAATTGTATCTTCCTCTGGAGACCTTGCCTTTTAAAAAGATAAAAATAAAAGCACAAAGGTCTCTGTGATCCCCACATGTACATTTTGCAATCTGAATTTCAGGGGTCCCTCCCTAACCTTTGTGTGGTCGCAAGTCACTTTCAAAGGGTGTTTTTGTATGGACGCTTATCCCGGGATTAGATCATTAGTCCTGGCATGACTTGTCTGTCTAAATGCAACTCACTGAAAAACCACTGGATTACACAAAACCTCTTTTCTGAGGGTTTGTAATATCTGGTAGGGCTGTAGCGGAATATCGCAGCGGTAGCTATTTCCGGCGGAAACAGTGTTTCCGCAATTAGTGGAACGGCATGGCAGAGGCTTTCATTCTGCTAGTTTCATTCCGCGGTTCCGCTTATTTAATTCCGCTACTTAGTGGAATCGTGGAAACATGACATTTTCGCTACTTCCGCAATTCTGCCAGCGCCACAAAATAGCAGAATAGCGGTTTCCCACAATTTCCACAATTTTTCCGCAATTTTTCCACAATTCCGCGATTTGCAGAATTCCGGCAGAATTAGTGGAATGTCCGCAGAAAAGTCACGGTGTGGTGCGGGCAATTCCGAAATGGCGGAACGGAATCGCGGCGCGGTAACAGCTGCTGCCGCATCAGCCCTAATATCTGGCTGTTAACTAATTCCGGGGTTAGGTCCGACTTAATCACAGAGTGTTATGGCAAGAGCTGACATCCTCTCTATGCAGTTCTGCCTCTATGGTATCTAGCAGCACATGACGGCGGGGCTATCATTACCTCCATCTTCCTTCAACAATACATTGTGCAACTCCAAGTTTAAACACCCACAGAACAAAGGGATGAGTCCCCATTTTCTTCAACTCAGAATTGAGAAAAGAAATGAAGAAAATTAGATTTTCTTCAGTCCTAGAAATCAGTGCACTGAGCATGGATGAAAAGCACCATGGGTTTGATATTCATCCCAGATATTCTTAAACCAGGATAACAGCAATGTGCTGTTCGTTGAACTATCCCGGGATGGATTTCAATCTGGGATAGAAATGTCCATGTGAAACGCATACAACTTGTAATCCCTGGATAACAATTCTGGGATAATTTTCTCCTAATCCCAAGATGAAGTGTCCATGTAAAAATGCCCAAAGTTCAAGACTTGTAGCAAACCACAACTTTATTTTGAAATTTTAATCATACCAACACATTATTTTCTAAGAGGTTTTTGTAAATAGAAAATAAAATAAACTAGAAATTAAAAATAAAACATTTGTCGTTCTTTTATTTCTGTTTTTTTCAGCGCACCTGTCTCTTTAAGAAACCCTAGTCAGGATAGTTTAAAATGCCACTCCCCACACACCACCTCCCCCCTTTGCAGAGGCAGCTCAGGGTTTCTCCCAGCCCCTGTCTATCAGAGTGTCACAGTGCATTTTAACCTTTTCCTTGCTGGTTCTGAGGCATGGGCGTGCTCTATTTGTCTCTCTTTCCTCCCTACCTCTCAATATTTTGTATTCATTTACTGAGCCGTCACAAGCAACACAAAATAGCATTGTGAGAAACATGTTGCTCGTGAGTCAAAGGTTGGGGACCACTGCTGCATGGTGGAATTTGCGCAGCATCCAACTCAGAGGCATAGCTAGGTGGGAGTGGACCTCCTGCTTAGGCATTCTATATGTGCTATATGCACGAGGGCCCAAGTGCGGCTGCACTTCCTGGGCCTATTATAGCTACGCCTGTGAACCAACCCCCAAATGCAGGGAGCGAGAGGGAGGGGAGCAAATGTTAATCCAAAGGCCTCCTCAAATGGATAATGTACTGCCAGGTAGAAGCATGGCACAGGCTTACTATTTGTCTTTAGCCTGACATAAAGTGCTGTAGTGTGCCTGAATGATATCACTTGTGATCAATGGAGTGTAATGCATCCTTTGCTGCAATCTGAGCTGGGGAAATTATCCATTCCCCTGATGATGGAACAAAGCATGTAATCAAGTGAGGCCCAATGTAAATGCAAATCCAGAGCATTAATTAACAGGAACTGCACAGCAGTCGTTAAGCACTGCAAGAACACGTACAAGATTCATAGGTCCCCTGCAGCTCTGTCTTTTGATAATTAGATTTCTTAGAGACAGGAAGGAATTTCAGGAGGCAGCAATTGCTATGGGTAGGGAACGGCCCTGACATGCTTGCCTAGCTCCTCTGTAATATCCCAAGCATAATCACTGTGCAGAGGCGACCCATCCCTTCTAAAAGCCCTTGCCAGCCCCTTACCATTATTGAGAGCCTGGCCCTGCAGGAACTGAGCCTTTAAAATAACATATGGCGCACAAAGCAGTGGGGAGGCAGCAGTATTATTAAAGTACATGTGTAATTTTTTTTAAAGGCCTTTTGTGTCATTTGCAGCTGTGTAATTGCCAGCTTTGATATAAGGGGGAAGGGGCTGCACCCCTTACTCTGTAGCCTTTTTAAATGCCCATTCAACAGTAAATGTCAAAAAGGACCAAAGGTACAATTGTGACAGCAGCTAGTCCTGGGTAAAAACCCACTGCAAATTATCCATCAGTGTGGCTAGCCTATTCCTGTAATTACTAGAGCTGCCTTCCCCTTCTTTTGTTTTAATAAAGGTTAGGAATTCCACCAATGTACTCTGCGCAGAATGAAGCTGTAAGATCAGTCCTCCAGTTTTAATTAAATGATATATAATTGGAGACTGAATGTCACTTTGGATTGATGTACTGCACTTTCTTACCTCCCAAGACACCGTGTGTGTGTGTGTGTGTGTGTGTGTGTGCGTGAGAGAGAGAGAAATGATTTTCTATACCACTGAATTAGCAGGGATGAATTATGGTATAAGCAGTAGATTGCAGTTCCCATCATAGAAGCCATATGCAACCTGGCATCATGGGGGACATTTGCTTTCAAAAGGCCAAGGATTAAGTGTATCTGGAAACTTGCTTTCTTCCTCAGCTAAGGAGAAGTCCGGGCATGTTGCGTTCTATGGGTTTTTTAATGGTCTCAACATTTTCAGGCTTGCCAAATATTTGCTACGGATCAAGTTGCTTTTGCTTCATCTCAGCTAGGTTTTGGTGACCATTAGGGGTGGGATGCTGGGCAAAATTTTGGTTTATTTCAGTTTCGGTTCTCATGAATTTCAGTTCTCCTATTGGTTTTGGTTCTCTCGGTTTCGTTTTTTTACCATTGCATTTTCCCCCATTGAAGTCAATGGCGAAAATGGCAATGATACCTGTGGGTTTATTAGCATTATATGGCATATGGGATGGTGTCACAGATTGAGACAGGGTTTACATACCAAGAGACAGTCGGCTTTGGTTCCTTAGTTAGCCTTATTGATTATTACAGATGTACTAGGAGTTAATCAGGTCAGATGACTGATGTATATAAGTTTGTAAGACTCCTAGCAGGTGTGGTACCAGCCAGGGGAACTTTGTATGTAATTTCCCCCTGGAGGCTGGAGTTTATCTTTCTGGCGAAGGGGGTAAGAATTGTTAGAGAGTCATTTTATTTTGAGAGGATAGATTAATCTGCGTGTGAGCCAAGTTGAGGGTAGTGTACCTTGTTATTTCTCTAGTTGCCTCTTTATTTTTATAGGGGTGAGTGCCTGTGCTCCCCACCATTTGGGGTAGACAAAAGTGTGAAGACTGACGCTATTTTGTGGTCTCTACCTGGACAGTGGTGGTTGTTTGTGGAGTGGGGTAAGAGCCATATAGAATACATCGTTTGGAGCTGGCACTACAGGGCTAGGCATATAATGTTGTTATGAGATACACATACTCCAGGGCCTGTTATAAGGAGGTATCTCTTCCCCAGGCTTTTTCCCTAGACCTTTGATATGTATTTACCACTAATTGATAGTAGGCATTGTCTGGGGTTTGTTTAAGATGAGTTATAAGTTATACTTGGTTTGGGGCAGGCACCATAGGGCTATTTATATATAGGTGTTATGAGATATACATATGCTAGGGCCTGTTTGACAGAGACATATGTGGGCAGGGAGAGTTATGCAGATTGGTGATCATGTCTTTGGGAATGTGTTATGGAGTTACAATCTATATATTCTCTGGGATAGTGATTACAATACATTACATATAAGGTGATGATAGGAGATATGTTGTATGTGGAATTAGGCTTGACAACTAGGATGGGCTCACTTGATATACTGTGGAGTGTTTAAGTTTATTGTATTTTTTATATAGTTGTATGCCCTCTGGAGAGTCAATATTCATCTCTTATTTTTCTGAACGCAGCCATGCTGGTGAGTAAGACTCCACAAAACAGTTTTGATTATGGTCATAATTGGGGGTCATTGTTGCCTAACCCTGATATGTATGTTAGAGATTTATTTGAGTAGATACTTATTAGAGACTGTGAAATAATGAATTTAGATACTTTGTACAGGATATTTGAGTATTCATTTTCTGTGTATTGTTCTTGTAGGGGGGATGTGTTCAGTTTATATTTGCGTATGTTCCACATGTCAAGTGTATAGAAGATTACTAAGTGGAATGATGTTACCTACTTTAAGTATCTTGAAAAAGAGTGCAGGTTGAAACGAGAATATTACCCGGGATCTCGTAGATCTAATGAGTATTGACATCATCCATTATTGTTTGTATGGAATTATTTCTGGTTATGAATTATGATATTATTATCATGCTGTTGTGTTTAGACACATGTACAATAAATATTGGTGTTTTTATTTACTGTGACATGTACACACACACACACACATACACTTTGTTGTCATAGCCGTATTCATTTTGGCCATTCAGCTTGCCGGCCGTGTGCTGTTGCACTCTGCTTTTCGTCTGAATGCTGCATAGACAGAGACCTTGGTGACAAATTTTGGATTTGATACTCTAGATGCCTTATAATGCAATGGTTTAATTCCTTTAAGTTCCGGAGGTTGGAGGGATGTGGAATCTGAGTTCATCTTATTACTTTACTAATCACTAAAGTGTTTTCCACTAAAGTGTGTGCATACTGAAAACACGTGTGTATGCTGCTGCAATGCAGATGTGTGACTCTCTGTTCCTGTCACCAACTCCCCAGTTACACAATCTACACCATGCCATCCAAAGAAAAAGTGTCTTCCGCACTCTCTCTGGTTACATACGTGTCTATTGACATGCAGGAGACAGCCAGCCAGCAGTAGTTAGTCAGAGCAAATGCGCGAGAAAGCACTGCACCTGCTACTTTAGCTAAAACAAGTTAATTCTTTGATGGGGTTGGCAATAGAAAATATTTCCTGTTTAAAGTTTGCATTTATCTGAAATGTTTTACCCACTGAAATGTCTCAATTTCATGGATGGCTGAACTAAAGGGGAAAGGGAGGACGCAGCTGAGGGAGGAGGAGCTCTGTGGACTGCCTTTGAAAAGTGATACCTTTTTACAATGAAATGCTTGAGTTCTGGAGAGGTCACTTTCATTTGTGTGATGGTTCTATTAATACCCCAGCGAAGTACCCATCATTTGAGAGTTTGACTGTCACCTGTGTTTCTTTTCCCTTTGTAACAGATAAAACTTAAAATCCTTTCTGGGTCACTTCCAGATTGTGATTGAAATTCTAATTAGACATGTCACTTTCATTGGCATATTTTGTTTCCTTCCTTCAGTCACTTTGAAGATGAAACCCCCAATCTGCAATCATTTGAGAACTTGTGAATCAGAGACAACTTCTGGAAGCCTCCAGTCCTGGCATGTATTTATTCTACCCAGAGACTCTCCTTTGCCTCGTATCCCATCTCCCCAACACTTTTACAACCCTATTATTTACCATTTATATAGCGCTTTACAATCTTGATCTACTCCAGTCTCATAACCGCCTCAAGCCTCGGTTCATTTTGTGGCCCCTGCGGTCGGCCGGGGCCGCACAACTGGAGGTTCCCAGGGTACACCGGGTGGCGATGGCGGGGAGGACGTTCTCGGTGGCCGCACCTCGGCTGTGGAACTCTCTCCCGTTCGAGGCCTGCCTCTCCCCAGATCTCCCCTCTTTCCGTAGGTGTTGTAAGACTTGGTTGTTCCGCTGGGCCTTCGAGGAGAGGGGTGGGTAGGGTGGGGTATTTTTTAAGCCACTATTATAGATTTGATATTATGTGCCCATTTTATTTATTTATATATATATGATATATTGTGTGTTAATGATTTTATGGTTATATTTTATTATGTGTATGTTGTATGCCGCCCCGGGTTGCCAATGTGGAAGAGGGTGCAGGTTACAAGTTTTTTGTAAAATAAATAGATAAATAAATAAAATAACAACCCTGTAAGGTAGGTCATCATTATTCCCATTTTACAGACAGGGAAGCAAGCCTGAGCAATAGTGATTTGTCAAAAGCTACCCAGTGAGTTCATGGTCAAGACAGGATTCAAACCTTGCTTTCCTAGATCCAAACCCAACACCATTCCATTAGGCTACAGTGGGTCTCGCTCCTTGATGACCTACTACAGGGCAGTACTAGAGCCAGAGTCAGATTAAAACACCTTGGGGTAGGGACCTGTCTAGAACTACTGACTGTACAGTGCCAGGTACATTGCTGGTGCTATATTAATAATTAATGGATGTGATGTGAGGGCCCAGTGGTAATCCATACTTTGGGACACTTGACACAAGTCACTGACAGATTGTGTGAGGTGGGGAGCTGGTAGCTTTGGGATTGGGTCAGGAGGAATGAGTAGGGTTGCCACCAATGTACATTTTTCCAGGCCACTTATGAAAAATACATGTTGCAGGGCCTGCATTGCCACCTATGGCACTAATGCAGGCCCTGCAACATGCATTTTTCATAAGTGGCCTGAAGAAATATACATAGGTGGCAACCCAAGGAATAGGGCTGGGATGTAGGCAGCATTGCTGCTGCCACACAAAACCCACTGTGTCAACAGGTGCATGGCAGCAGGCATTACATAGGTTCTGGAGTCCCACAGTGGCAGTGCCCAGGGCCACTGGTGCTAGACAGATGTGCCCAGCACACACATGTAACTGATCCCATGTGTGCGCGTGCGCATATACGTGTGGAGGGAGGAATGCTGTGAACTATGCTGCAGCAGTCATTGCAATGATTAATCTGTCCCTGCCTGATTCTGTTGAATATGTGTCATGGGTCACTGCTGTGTCTGGTTGATCCACGGTTCAGTTTTCATGGAGTCCGATAAATAGGGTGTTTTCAGGCAAGATGCTCCCCATCCACCTCCCACCCACTATACATTTTGCAGGGCACCCATAGGGCAACACTGCAGCCCTGCAACATGTATAGTATAGTGGGTGGAGAGTGTCTTGTCTGAAAATGCCCATAGAGTATTTGAGTCTGAAAAGAAATGAAAGGGGTTCCCTGTTGCTTTTCTGCACCCCGGGTGAAGCAGATCCCTGGAGGGGTTCAGCTGCTTTTCTGCACCTTGGTGAAGCAGGTTCCTTTCTCAAAGGATTTCAGCTGCTTTTCTGCACCCTGGTGAAGCAGGTCCCTGTCCAGGAGGGGTTTCAGCTGCTTTTCTTCACCCTGGTGAAGCAGGTCCCTTTCAATTCCTGGGAGCAAGTGGAAATACTACTGTTTTGAGAGGGTGGGGAATTACTCCTCTTCTATTTGTAGTAATGACTCTTTTGTTCAATCAAATAGGCATTTATTCAATAATAGCAGCACAATTAACATGCCAATTATGGAAGAGATACTTGGACTCAACATATGGTCTCTCACCTACTCTGACTACTTCAAATACATACAAAGCATATATTCTTACGTGATCGGGGGTCAACAGTCTCGTTCCAGAAGGAAGGCAGATAGGGGGCCCAATGAGCTGAGAGAGAGAGAGAGATCCTAGCTGTGGCACATTGCAGGACTTCCTAAGGAGAAGTCCCAGAGAGGGCGAATCACCGAGCTCATCAGCACCCTGATAAGGGCTAGCGACCGAGTACCGTGAAAGGCAGAGAACTGATCCAGAGGCTGGCCTTATATACAAGTTTCCCTTATTACTTATCCATGTTAAGGGGCTGTTTGCCTCTTACTCCAGAATGTTCCCCTTATGGCTATCCATCATTGGGGTCTTTCTGCTTAGTCATTGGTGTGGGGGGTTTGCCCTGACCGCTAGGGTCTGGTCCACCCCTCCCTCCGGAGGGGGGGCCCTGACTCTTTGGCCCTGGGTTACCCACATCCTTCTTAGAGGCATCTGGTTGTCTGATAAGGCCATCTTTCTCTTGCTCGTACAGTTTAACTCTGTTATCAGTTTCTGACCTTCCTTTTGTCCCTCAGTGTTTCTGTGAGTTAAAGTATTCAGTTTGTTTGGGAACACGGGGTTTCTGCTCTCTCAGGCATCATTTGCTTCCTCTGACCAATTTGACCATCTTTCCTACTAACACTTTCTGTTCTTTTGAATCAATGAATTAACACATGTACTAAATAATGTCTTACCTAATTTCTAACAGTCTACATAGTCCTAAATATTAAATAACAGCTACAATGGCCTACACAAAAGTCACAGTCAAAGTGTTACATACTTATAAATCCAGTGTATACTTTTGTTTACATTTCAAGAAGGAGTGAGTTACAATAACATTCAATGTCAGTAGTCATATTTGTGTCAGAAGAAGCACTTCTGATTCGGTTACATTGTAGCAAGGAGATTAGCATCTTTGTTAGGCCCATGCCATATCATAACTGGTCTAGTGCAGCTCCCACTGCAAGTATTTTGCACTCTAGCTCATGGTTTTTGTCTAAAATGGTGAATGGAGACCAAGTGAGAATGACCAAGGCCACCCAGCAAGTTTATAGCTAAGACAGGAATTGCATTTGAACCATTGGCCTCCTAGTTCCAAGTCCAAGACATTATCTAGTAGGCTACACTGGCTTTCTTAGTAGTGCTTAAACACTGCTTATTTTCTGGTTAATTCTCATAGGAACCTTATGGGATGGGCAAGTATTTGCCACCTCATTTTATAGATAGGGAAATGGAAAGAAACACAAGTTAAACGACTGAGCCAAGGCCATAAGAGGAATTATTAGAACTCAGAAATTCCTAATTTCCTGCCATTTTCAAGTGAATAGGTATGGATTTCTAACAAAACTTTAATGAAATCATGAAGGCCACAATGCTGGTTATAAGTAGTCCTAGTCAAGTCAATGGGACTGCTTGCGAGTAAGTGCTTTCACAGTTGCAACTTAAATGCATCATTCATGTGAAGTGAAAATGTTTGGCATTAGATGGATAGCAGAGAACTGCTTGCTCATGTGTGTAATTTAAAGGCCTTTAGAGTCCTCCGTAAGCAGAATTATTCCATTGCAGCAAATGGAAATTTTGTCCAGTGAGGATCTGAAGAAGGCCAGCAGAACTAGGCTCTGTGTGTGATAAGTCGAAAAGTCACTGAAGATGACATTTTTGGGGTTGAGTTGGATCCTTTAGCAGCCATTATTCATCTTAACAGGAAATAATAGCATGAATTAATTAATTAAAAATAGCTGCCCACCAGTTTCGCAAGTGCCCTTGAGAGGGTCCCATCCTGTACCCATTTCTTGACTGATGCTTTAGTTGCAAAGTGTGAACATTGTCCATGGTGTTGTGCACAATGAACAGTCACAGCCCCATACACCTGGAAATGTGCCTAGGATGCAAAATAGGGGACTAAAGTCTAATCAGACTTACCTGGCTTAAGGGTGCATCCACACAACTTGCTCTCAGTGGGGGAATGAATCCCATTACCCACACTGGTAGCAAAGGGGTGGTGGACAAAAATAACTCCTGTAACACATCTACATATGAACAAGGGGCTACCAACCTTCAAGAGTTTCCTAAAATCCAGCCCCTCCTTCAGGTTTTTCCTCACTCCTCCCCACCATGGTTGCTCACTATTGCTTCTCCTTATACTAGCTTATTCTTCAGCATTGGTGTAACGTTTGTGGTGGGTCTGGGGGGACTCATCCCTCCTCAGATTTAGGGCTATGGGTGATAGAAATGGTCCCATCCCACACCAAAAGGTCCAAGGGCTCAGGCTCTTCCTGTGTGTCCCCTCTGTTGCTTGTCCTATAGCATAAACTCCTTAGAGCTGGACCCTCTCTCTCATCATGACTGTTCAATGCGATGCATATTCCAGGTGCTATAAAAATGATAAAGAACAACATTGTGGTGTTACCATTACCCATGGAGTGTAGCCCATGCTCCCTTCCTCTGTGAGGCAGGTGTCGTGTGAAGGGCATTTGCAAACTCATGCAAAAGAACCCTATTATTAGGGTTAGGATGAGGTTAGAGGGTTTAGAGGGATACACGTCAACCACACTCCAAGCACCAGGGCAACACCTGTTGGTAAAAAGGTCCCTCAGGGTCTTATAGTGGCATTGGGAATGAGCTGCCCCTAGCCGAAGCTCATCACAGGGACTGGTGAACAGAGCAATGCCCACTCTATAATTCTCACGCACCCACATGTACAGGGGCAGAGGAGGGGAGGGGGTAGGTTCAGTGGTGGTTCAGAGGGGGAATGGGGCCCTAGGGAACCAGGACACAGTATAAGGGGGTATAGGGCACTCACACCAGGACCAAAGGGGAACAGGGATTAGGAACAGGAGGACTCACCCACACTCCACCCACAAATCCTAATACTAAACACCACTCACCTTTCACCCCACACGCTCTCGCACTTTCACCCACATTATCTGTTTTACTCTCTGCTGCAACTCTACACAAACGCTCGGGGCCAGTCTCACGAAACAAGTCCGATCATCAGCAATGCACAACAGCCCCAGTGGGGTTTAAATAGGAGTCAGCTTTGTTTGTGCTCACAAGCGCGCCGAGCAGCAGGGCTCTACTTCCGAGTTAAGGCTGTGCCTGCGCACGGCATCCTGGGTTGGTGGGATACTTGGGGACGCTGCAATGTCCCGTCTCTGCCCTTCTACTGTCAGTACTGGCGGGGAGGCGGCGTGCTGCGCTGGAACCCCACCGGAGCCCACAAGCCCCGAAGTGGCGGAGCAGCCGCAACCTCATCCCTCCACCTCCCCAGGACCTGACACCTATCGGCGTGCCTGAGGCGGAGAACTGAGACAGCATTTGTACAGACGCCTTTTGAGAGAGAGCCTTGCCACCGATGGGAAACGAGGGGAAAGCTTGTGAGTGAGTGTGGGGTTTCTCAGGCTAAGGAACCTTCTCTGCATTTCTGTCTCCCATGGAAAGTGCATAAAATGGCTCTTGGCTCTGAAGCCTGATAATTGGGTAATACGAATTCCATCTAACACATCGCTGATCAGGATCTTCTTGATATGTGACTCACTCAGCAGCCTTTTGTGCTTAATTTCCTGTTTTCAAACTCTTCTGGGTAGAATAAATCGCATTCCATCCAATCCCTGAAATATACAGTGGCTGGCTGTTGTACTTCTTGATCAAATGAAATAGCTTGACAACTAGTCGGCAGTGAAACCAGCTGAGAAAGTAATCCAGATCTTTTGTTTCTGATGTACTGTGTTGTTCCTCTAGTCTGACTGCAGAGTGCTGCTGGCTTGCTTTAAAATAAATCATAGGTGCTGTGAAAGAATGAGATTTTACAACCCCTTAGAAATCTACTATTAAGAGCTAGCATCTTCTGAGAAAGTAGTTTTTGCATCCGTTGTGTTTCCGTCTGTCCTTAGACATTTCTGTCAAAATTAATCAACCTAACTCTCTACTTTTTTGTTTCCTTTTAACTTTTTTTAAATAGAATTTTAGGTCCAGATTTGCAAATGCAGACTCTTGCAGAGGCCTGTCGGGCCATACAATCCCAATAGTTGCCAGCACAAATGTGCAGTTAGGCATCCTGCTCGGCTTTTGATTTCAGTGCAGACCATTAAGTAGCTGCACATACAAATAAAGCCAGACCATATTGGGAAAGGTTAAACAAATTGTCAAATTATTGGTTGCCTTCTTTAAGGCCAGAGGGGCTTTCTGGTGGCTCCAGCAGTTAAAAATCTTTACGGCGAAGTGTGTCCCCCAATTGTTGTACGGTGCCCATTTTTGGGCCCTGGATAGAATTGAAAATTTGGAGCGACTCCAGCCCGGCTTTGTAAGATCTCTGCTTTCAGCCCCGGCTGGAGCAAGCAGTAGAGCACTGGGCCTGGAGTGCAGGCTGTTGCCGCTACAGGAAGGGGTATGGAAGAGTGCAATTGGGTATTAGCTTCGCCTGCTTTTCAGTATGGCTGCTCCTCTTTCACA
>QEPC01013938.1:4474667-4507336 GCA_003113815.1 Sphenodon punctatus
ACCTGAGCTGTAATTTGAGTTCTACTGTTCTCAGAGTTGGCATTACAACATGTGGAACTTGTAACATTGCATACTGTACATTTACAGTAACATTGCATCCATGTGAAACCCTTGGTACCACATATTTACCAAACATGTAGTCCCGTGTTACACGTATGTGACCCCCTGTTTCCCCGTGACAGTGGGGGTACAGGAGGAGTGAAGTTCTTGGGGAGGAGTGTGGCGAGATACAAGAATGGAGAGATGTGGTGGAGCAAGGTCATGATGGGCCTTGAAGGTGAAGACCAGAAGCTTGTGTTCACATAAAGGGAGCCAGTGTAGGGCGGAGAGGAGGGGCTGAACATGGCCAAAGTGATGGGCAAGGTGGATGACTTTGGCAGCAGAGTATTGACTGGAGATAAGGGAGGAGATCAGAGCAGGGGAGACTAGTAAGGAGGAGGTTAACGGTAGTCAAGGTGAGAAATGACTGGAGTAGGGGTTTTGCGGTGGAAGGAAACAGCAAGGCAGGGCTGGATTTTAGCAATATTATATACAGAGTGAACCAACATGATTTAGCAACAGCCTAGATCTGAGGCATAAAGGAGAGGGAGGAGGCAAAGATGTGTCCCAGACTATGCATTGTCCAAAGCTGATTTCATATATGCATTGGAGAAATCTACAAGATCTCAAGTCTACTTGTGTCACTGGAAATGCAATATTTTCTGTGCTCAAAGGTCAGGATTTTGAAAGGTTTAAGCTGTGGAGAATCACACTGCGCATTGCAAAAAATATTTGTGTTAATAATAATAATAATGCTTAAAACTTGTGTGCTTGTTTTGCAGATTTACTGGGATTGCAAACCAGGCTCTTTTATTAGTATAAGCATTCTTAACCCAACACAAGAACTGAAACATTCACCCACAATTTTCCCTTATACCTGTTTAACTCTTCTCTTAAACTAGTTAGCAAACTCAGCGTTTGCAATCAACTTTGGTCTAAACCGTTTAGACCAAAGTTGATTGGACAACATATAGCATTTGTGTGCATGTTGGATTTCTTGTACTAGTTCAAGAGGGCTGTGCTGATTGGACATTGGGATTCCTGCCCACAAGCCACCACACTTGTCCTGGTGTATTGCACAGTTGTGTGAATGCTAAGCAATTTGTGGGGACTGAAGCAAATGCCATGTGTGAATGCAGGAAGGTTGGTTTTTTAAACCAGCTTCACTTCAAATTGACTGAATGCTCAGTGGGCACACACTGTGGAGTAGATCACTCCTTAGATATCCCTTGGATGTGTTGGTTATGTATGCAAATACCTAACTTGTATGCTGTCAGAGTTAATTGCATGTGCAAATTAAGGGCACATTCAGTCATTTGCCATAGTGAAATGTAGGTCCTCGTATCCTTTTTTCAGCTGAAGAGAGAGAAGGAATTAAGAGAAAAACACCCTCAAGGATCAGCTGAGATTCCTGCTCCTGGTAGTGGTACATAAGCTCCAACAGTAGCTAAGTAGAAAGAATGGCCAGTATAAAGCTGGCACTTAACTGACAATTTAAAGTTATAAAATGTTGCAAATTCCTATAAATGCACCTGAAGATAAGCTGGTCAAAGTGCTTTTAAGGATGAGTGGGAATGATAAAATGTGTCCAACTCTTAGGAGGCCCACTTTGGATGGGAAAAGGGATTCTCATGGCAAACTGGTACAAGGTGTAATCCTACCCTATAATCTCTTGAGGATTATTGGAATTCATGGCCGGGGTAGTCTGAAGGAAATGTGCTTGCTGTCTTGGTTCCAAGTGTAAGGGGGTAGAGACAAAGAATGTTTTCAGATGAGATGGTGGCTGGCTTCAGCACGCTTTAGTCTGCAGGCCACTGTCACATACGTTTATGCCTGCCAGATGTTAGCATGAAATTGATCCCGACTGTGGTGGTGGCTAGTTCAGACTGTGATTTGGGGGCTTCCCCAAGTCATAGCTTGGGCTAGCCACCACCACGGTTGGGATCCTGCTGCCTGATTGGGAGTAAAGCAGGCTTTCACATTTGAAAACCCACTTTACTTACCCCAGTCTGGAGTGGCTGGCTGGACCGGGCGCTATGGTGGCCGTCATTGGCTGCCATGGCTGCCCATCAGGCAGGGGTCGGGTTACTGGGTGCAGCATGGGGGCAGGGCATCATCCCAGCTCCCTGACCTCCTTGGTGGCCAGGCCCCCGTTACGTTAGTTTGGGGGTGTGACTGGATCCCATCCATGGTGGTGGCGCCACTCCGAAGGGGGTAAGTCCGTGGCGGTGCTTTGCCACTGTCATGTATGAAAACTCCCAAAGTAGTTCAGATGATCTCTTTTATTGGACCAACTTCTCTTGGTAAGGGTATGTAAGCTTTTGGTCTGCACAGGGCCTTTCTTGACCTTTTCCGTGCCTGAGGAAAGGTAGGTTTGTTACCTCTCGTGAACCTTGACACTCCCATTTTGGTCTAGGGGAGTGTTAGCGTCCCAACTGTGAAAGGTGGCAAGGAAGGGCCTTGTGTGGTCCAAAAGCATGCATGCTCTCATCAGCAGATTTGAACAGATATTCTCTGAATTGCTGTCTCCATCACCTTGCTCTGGTGGGCTTATTTAGCAGAAAAGACTGGATTCAGCTTCCTTCTCTTTTTAATTGACAAGGGCTACTAGCCATTGGGCAATGGATTGCAATTACCCATCTCCTATCATGAATGAATGTATTAAACTATAGACTGAAGATTTGTAATGCAGCGGTTCTAAACCTTCTTGCCTGTGTGACCCCATTTTGAGACTTAACCCACATGACCCTAAACTGCTACAACTGGCATGCAAAGTATATCCTATATCAGTCAGGATTACAACCCCATCTGCAGATAGCATGGTCCCACATCAGATCCTGACCCATAGTCTGGGAATCGCTCTGGCAGATCGCTTCCTCTCCCTTCAGTTTCCTTAGGGACATGCTTGGAAAATGTCACTCAACCGTGGATGGAAGGTGCTGTAGCTGCAGTGCTGACCAACCAGACCAGTCTTAGAGCGCTTTTAGACGATCCCGCTGACAAGCGGGATCGTTCAGAGGTGGGATCGGGCACCCGCCTTTCTCTCTACGCCGGGTCTGATGCTCAGAAGAGCATCAGACCCGGCGTAGAGACTCAGAGCGCATGCGTACCCTTCTGCGCATGCGCACTCAGCTACATACCCCGGAAGTGTGCCGTGAAGCCGGCACAGTGGCGATCTGCGTTGGACGGGGCAGGATCGCCTGCCCAGTCTGACGCAGGGAAGAGCCGGCTTAAATGTGAGTTTGTAATTTAAACGAGCGCAAAGAAACGCGGCTGATCAAAGGATCAGCCGCGTTTCTTGTCTCGTTTAAAGCAGCCTTAGGCCTCAGCAACATAGAAACACTGGCTTCCAGAAGCATCAAAAATGTCCTTAACTCAGGCAAAGATTTACTTCCTATCTTAGTCACTACTTCAATATTTTCCCTGTTAGAACAGTCACAAGAAGCTTAGGCAGGGACAGGAGGCAGCAGCACGCCAAGGCTTGCTCAGGCAATCTTGTTTCAGCCCTCCGCTCCAGTGCTTGTGGAGCAGCTTATGTGGTGCCATCCCTCCCTCCCAGCCAGTGAGAAAAAAAGCCCAAGCTCTGGCTGAGATGCTGGGAAAGGAGGAGGCTGCTCCTGCATCGTGCACAGCCTTCTGCATCAGCTCAGGATCCTGGAGAGCCCTTGATCCTCATCCCCTTCCCTGTCTGGAACACACTAGCTTAGCCCTCTCACAAACTCCTATTAATTTTCAAAATAGCCTGCGGGGTGGGGAAAAGGTTGCCCACTCCTGCACTACAGTGTATGAACCCTGTTAAAGTATTTTTGTTAGAGAAAAGCTACAGCTATAGTGTGTGTGTGTGTGTGTGTGTGTGTGTGTGTGTGTGTGAGAGAGAGAGACAACATCTCAAAGAAGCACAGACAGGCTAACTACCTATAGATTTGCCCATTGAGGCTTTTTGTTAGGATCCAGACTTACAATGATGAACAATTTCTGGCTATGAAGTCAGATGTACAACAAAGAGCTGAGCCCTTATCCTTGTGGAAGCATTAAAGCGATACCTCTGTACCAAAGCAATTAAATATTAATAAGCTCATTCTTATTTGCAGATGCCATTATCAGAAATCATGCAGCTTAGGAAAAGAGTTCCAGAACATTGACAGTTGCTGTGAATCCTTCCTGGTAACTGACAGCACAACCCCTTCAGTGGTGATTGCAGACAATAGATTACATGTTGTAAGTGGGTATATGTTGGATGGCTTTTATGCCTTTTTATTTCAAGAGTTCCTAGTAATCAAAGATTTTGTGGGATTTCTTTTTTTTAATAAATTGTACCCATTGCAGACCGCCTTATAGATGCTTTCATAGTTTCTAGTCCTGTGAAATACTGTGCAAACTATCCCCCCCATTGAATTGACAGTTACGAAATGCTTCAGACCCTGCAGAATTGGTCCCCTGATTTGTAATGTAGCAACACTGATTACGGATAATTTTCTGAACCCTACCTTTTCATGTCACGTCACTCCAGCTACAATGAGGTCATCCCATTGAGCCTCTGCCATGTCTTGGCTCCCCGCACAGTGATTCTGGAGTGTACAGTGTACTTAAAGTATCAAATTGGTGGCAGCCAATGAACAAACCTGGTTAATTGGCACAGCATGGTGGGTAATTGCTTGCAATCTTACTTGTTCTAGTCGCCTGGTGGAAAGGTTTCTATAGAGGAAGAGGGGATGACTCACACTTCCATCCATAATTCTGTTCAAAATATATTGGAGGCCTGATATTAAAACACAAATGCTTTTTTTTAAAAAAAACACTTTAACATTTCTCTGCACATCCTAACTTGCTTCCAGGCTGGAAGCCGAGAAAATATAACACAACAGGAGGAGATGTTCACTTTGGCTTGGCTGGAAGCAGTAAATCCAGATAATGCACTAAGAGCGCCTGCTCTCACCCTGTTTTTGCAGCTGTTAGTAGCCAGATTAACCCCTTGTGTTACTTATTGACATAAATGTTTATTGCAGAAACTCAATGTAACAGTTTGGCTATTTAGTGCAGTCTGTTATCATGCAATGATTCAGCGTTCTTAAGGTCAGAGGAACACTCTTTTCTGAGCTAGATGCTATCTGGGGGATGTAGCTAAGTTGGAATGGGGCCTGGTGCTGCAGAAGGTGGAAAGGGGCCCCTCTAGGATTGTCACCTATGCAAATATTTACGGCCAGCCTAAGGCGCCAATGCGGGGCCTGCAACATGTATTTTTCATATGTGTTCCTTAAAAATGTGCATAAGTGGCAACCCTAGGGCCTCCACCTCCTCCTCCTCTCAGTGGTAGGGGATGCAGCTGCACCAGGGAATGCCCCTCCCACCCCGGCTTGCAGGCCCCAGGACAGCTGCACCACGTGCTCTTATTACAGCCATGACCTTGCTAATCTGAAGGTTACTAAAGTGGAGAACTGCAAACCGAGACCTAATTGGTTCCATTTGGCCCAGGCTGGACTGGGCACATGTTCTGCTCAAGCCTCTTGGGCTCGGTCTGGGCTCCCTAATGTGGGGAGGTCCCACCCCCTGTAAAGTGCTCTAACCAGGGTGGCCAGATATGCACATTTTAGAGGGCACTTATGAGAAAGACAGGTGACAGACTTTCTGTCTCATAAGTGCCCTCTAAAATGTGCATATCTGGCCACCCTATGTTTGACCTATGCCATAGGGGGTGTAAGCGTCTGGGCAAGTGGGCTTGTCCTGGTCCTGAAGGGAAGCGCCCAAGCTGCAGAGAAAGGCAGGTAAACCGAGAGAGACCGGTGGAAGTCAGAGCTGCAGCCTGCAGAGCCCAAGGCTGAACATCTGAACCCAACCCAGGGAGAAAGGGAAAGAAGGGCAATGCGTACAAGCACTCTGAGGTCTGTTGATTGTGTATAACGTGAACTATCTGCACCTCAGGTGCCTAATAAGGACATCGGGTACAGCTGTGGGGGTCCACATGCATGTAAATTGCGTACGCACACTGCAGGGACCCATTCCCACCTAGCTACGCCCTTGCTGCACATAGTGTAATAAAATCCGGTGAACTGTATCTAAACAATCTGCGGCATGATGTTGACGGTGTGATAGTGCTAGGAAGAGCATGGCCCCAATCCTGCAAAGATGCAGTGGGGGGGAGGGGGCTATTCGTCACAAGGGGGCAGGAATGAAGTGTGAAGCTGACTGAGCAGCTCATGCTTGGAAATGGAACAGAAGCAGCCACCGCTTTAAGTAGATGTTCATTGTTTATAGCAAAGGGTGAAATCAAATGAGACTATAGCCTACGTTAGCCCACAACAGGTGGGTGTCTGTCTGTCCATTTATTTTGTGTTAGTAGGAAGGGGGACACTAGTCATCAAACTGATCATTATCAGTTTGACAGGTCTATGTCACCGGAAGTCCCGCCTTAGGACGGAAGTGACATGGGTAAGCGGAATTCCCGCCTTGGGACGGAAGTGACGTGGGTAAGCGGAAGTGACGTAGAAGGGTGTAATCCTTCCCTGACCCCGGAAGGTCCTTACGCTTGACTTTGGGGGATTCTGCTTGTGGGTCAGGGTGGCTGGAACCAAAGGTTCCAGCCTCCCTGAACCCACAAGGTCCTTTGAAGAGGGTCCGTGTAATGCATCTATGAACTCAGGAGAGTGAGACGGACCAGTAGGTATGGGTTTTGTGGGGATCGGAGCAACTTTATTATGCGGGGTTCGGGGTAGGGTGAACTGCAGCGATGGGGTCATGTAACCCCTCTACGCGCTCAGCAGAGTGAGGTGAAACAATCAGCGTAGGTTTCATCATCCTAGGCCACTCCGTCTTGGAGAACACGCCACTACAAAGCCCCATGTCTCCAGCCGCCGCCGCCGCTGGCAACGGGAGAACGTCACTTCCGGCGGCTTTGCTTTAATGCGGCGTTTGGGAGGCGCTTCAGCGTGCCCTCGTTTAAAAGCAGTGTCGGTCTCGACGCAAACACTGCTCAGAGTCTGACCTATGCTGTTTGCTGGGCTGCAGGAGGGATTGTGTCTGGCCAGCCAGAGGCCTATGTGCAGAGGCTGTGAGTATTGTGAGACTCATATCTCTGGTATGGACTCTGTATAAATGGACTATATAGAGAAGCATATTGGTGGCGAACTGTATATATAAAATAAAAGGAAAATTGATCTACTAATTCCCCGATGTGAACATGACTGTGGACAGTATCTGGACAAGACTTAACCTCAGGGATCCTCTACCCTGTTACACTCCATGCACCCATGCTTTGCCTTGGCCTTTCAGCCGCAGTCCTCTTCCTCTGCAGGTTGAGAGCAACACCGAAGCTGGGGACAGCAAGCTCTTCCCTCTCCCAATATTATGTGCTTGATCTCTGTCTTCACTGTGGCCACAGTTTCTCCTTCATTTATAGCTCCTTTCTGAGGCAGCAGCTCAAGTGCATCTGCTTGGTGCACAGGTGATTAAGGGACGGTGAATGTTTATCCTGGCATATCATGTATTGGAGTACTCCTGTAGAGAATGTTTGTGATTTTAACACAGTGATGCTGCAGCCGCCTTAACTACAGAGCTCCTCCTGCTACAGCGCTATAAGAAGACAACCTTGGCATTTTTTGTAGAACAAACTTCCGAATTATAAATATTTGTCAGGCTGTTCATTGGCAAATCAGGGGAATATTACACAGCTGTCTGGCAGACTGGAGTATTAGAGAGCCAGTGGATTTGATTGCTGTGAGCCCCAGGCTGAAGGTGGCCTCATTAGCACATAAATAACACACTGTTTGCTAATTCACAAGGTAAAGAGCTTTTTGAAGTGTTTTTTATTTAGCCATAGGGTCAAATTGTCAGTAATAAGTTGCTTTTCAATAAGCACAGGAAAAAGTGGTGGTGTATTTCTTCTGAAAACTTAATTAATATGTCATACCTCCCCACAGTACATATCTAGGAGAGACGAAGGACCGTCCTTCTTTGGGTGCTGATTCCACTGTCCCTCTTTCAGGAGAGAGAAGGACAAAAAGACCCATATTCAAGCCTCAGACATCTCCCAGGAGAAGCCCTTGAGAGGACAATGAGAAGATGATGGAATGACAAGAAACCACGTGGAATGAGAAGCAGGAGAACGTCTGTCTCTCTTTTTGCAGTTGGAATGTTGGGAGGTGTGTTCATATGATTAAATGCGTCGGGGGTGGAGCTTATTTGCCAACAGGCAGAGATTATTGGCTAAGGGGTTGGGGTTTGTCCCTCTTGCAGTTTGAAATGTGGGAGGTATGTAGCTTGGAACATGCTGGGGGCAGGGGGTGGGGAATACAAAGAGTTTCTCTTTTTCAATTTCCACACACTAGGAGTCATAATATTGTAAATAGGGGCCGGAATACAGATTCGGATTAAGTCCATACTGAACCGTAGCATGCCTGTTGTGGTTCAATTGAAAATCTATAAATGGCCACTGGACCATTCTGCGCATTTATGCCCATTTCCAAAATGGTGGTAGGTGCAATGTCGCCATTTTGAAAAAGGGCAGCCAGTCTGCACATGCGCAGTGGCTATTTTGTGTCCGGCAGACATTTGCGCATGCATAGCTATTTTTTTTATTTTAATGTTTTTATTCTTTTAGATCTTCTAATTGATTTAAATATGGATCTGTCATACAGATCTGTAGTTAAATACGTAAATTGCAAGATACAGATCCGAATCTGCAATCTAAACCGAAAGGCCACCCCTAATTAAAAGGGGTGCTTGGGTTCCAGTGGCATAACAATGAACAGAAATTTGGGGTGGGTCCCAATATGATGGATGGAGAAGACACTTCCAGTATTGCATATGCTGCGGGAGTGGCCCAAACTCCGGGAGGAAGTGTGTGGAGGGAAGGGGCAGGGTGTCACAGGGTGCAGGTCAAGCACTCACCTAATCCTGATCGGGGCAGGAAGCTCCTTGCCGAGGCAGAGGCAGCTGAATTGAGGAAGGCAGACCCTCCCATTCATTGCAGGTGCCGCAGAGTCCGCATGGCATTCCCCTCCTTCCGGCAACAGGAGCAGCTGCCAGGAGAAAGCAGAGAATTCCCAGCCACCTCTGGGTTGTTTTTTCCTCCAACAAGGGATGATAGGCTGCTCCACTTTGGCAGCTGCAGGGGGTCAAGCTTGCAGTCCAGGGGGGAGCTGGGTTTTGGGAGGGGGGAGAGGGACATTGTTGTTAGTAGTTGGTGGTGGAGAGGGGATCGGGCTGAGGTAGAGAAGCTGTGTGCTTGCAGAGTAGGAACTAGGCTTCATAATTCACAGAATTTACTTTTCCTAGTCCTTTGTTGCCACCAGAAATTGGACAAGAGCCTTCTCTTGTGCAACTGGCACAACCTGTCTACATTTAAATGCCTTCTTGATTCTCCTGATTTCAAACCCCACCTGAAAATATCTCCTTTTACCAGGAGCATAGCTAGGTTGGAATGGGCCCAGGTGCAAAAAATAGACTTAACCCCTCACATGTCACCGTTCTCTCCCCAGCCTCCCAGCCCTCACACAGAACCCCCTCCCCTCCCCAGCCTCCCTGCCCTGACAAAGGGCCCTTCAGATCCCTTGTCTTCACCCAGTCTCCCAGACCCTCTGCCCCCAACCAGACCCCCACACCCTGAACCCAGACCCCCTGCCCCCGTAATTCCCTCAGACCCCAGGGGAACACTTACCTTTCCAGAAAGTGATGGCGGAGGCACGAGGCAGCGCAGCACAGGCACTCTTGCTACTGAACCTCTCCTGACTCTTCCGCAGCTCTGCTTGCTGGGCCAAGCCTGTACTGCCTGCTTCGTGCTGCCGCTTGTTCTGTCCTGAAAGCTATGGGGCAGCACTTCTGCTTCTGGTGCTTCTGCTCTCCGCTCCGTCTCTGTGCACAACAGGACAGGGGGGATTATTTGTAGCAAGGGTTTAGCTACCATACTGTAGGGACAGGAGGAATCATTTTTGGTCTCCCCCAGCTTGAGCCCTGGGACAAATGTCCCTCCTGTCCCTGTCATAGCAACGTCACTGCCTTTTACTGCCTACACCTTCTCTTCGTCCTCATTTCCCCTCTTATTGTTTCAACTGTGTAAATCTATTATTCGACTGCAGAATGCGTTTTAGGCACAGGCACTGCTTGAAAATACATATCGCAACTTGATTTGATGTGTTTTATAGACTCTTCTTCCTCTGTTATTAAAAATTGTGCTCTTGTTGCACTTTATCATACTGGATGTAGATTGAAGTGAAGAACAGGAACATTAAAAATGAGCAGTCGCCATGGGGCCTGAGGGAAGGAATTGAGAAGCCTGCATTGTGAAGAAAAATGTACATGTTTTTAATGGCAGTAAAACATCATTCCCAGAAACATACTTCTTGTTTAATAAAAGCAAGAAAAATTTAAACCCACCATGAGACTATTTCTCAATGAAAAACTGTGGATGAATTCTTCCTGAAATCTCCTTAGGGAAAATAAACAAATTTCTGCCTATTACACTCAGGCAAGGACAGACAGGGCCTCCTGTGTTGGAGGAGACCCTGCATGGGCCCCGAATTCATGGAGTCCGTGAATTAACTTGAAATGGCAATGTGGATGAAAGAGGCACTAGGCCCACAGGGCTAGGACTCCCTGCATTTGCAGCCTAGGCAGGGCTTTTGGTCAGGGCCGTGGCGTAGCTATCACGGAGTGAGGGGGCTCAGTTGAGACCAGGCCCTGGACTCTAGGGAAACCCTTTACAAGCAGCCTGAGCACTGCAAGGAAAATGTTCAGAGTGGGCAGAGGAGGGAGCGGGGTCAACAATCTGGATTTTTTTTTTATTGGCGCCAAGACCATTTGCAAAGAGCTATCTCAAGAAGGACATTGGTTTGGAGTGCTGGCCCTGCCCATGCCCACTCTTAACATTTCCTCATCCTACCTGATAGCCTAACACTTAAAATGCCAGCACTGTGAGGCACACAGCGCTGGTAATCAGAGCAGAGAAACTGGCCTTGCAAGCGAGCTAAGTGTGACTTTTCATGTTTTGTGTCCTGTGGGTGTGTAATAATTGGTAGTGCCTTTGTGACTGTGTCCCTTGTCCCTGTCCCTGTGTTTGTCTGTGTGTACAGGTGTTGTGGGTGAGAGTGGCACAAGACTTCCCCCTCCCCCGGGACTTCCTGCCTCACTACCTGATGAGTGAGAGCCCCTATTCACTATCCTGGTACCGTGCCCTACTATCCCCCACTGGTTCATCACTAATCTTACCAGCCCCCCCTCCCTGCATGTGAGTGGGCATAGAGTGCATGGAGGGTACAAGGCCACATTCTCCTTTCTACGTTCTGTTCCCTATGATGATAGAGGCCTGATCTTGTTAAGGTCACCATTCACTCCTGACGGGCATTGTTTCCACGCAACTCCTAACGGAAGCGAGAGTGTGGACCCAGTTCATGTGCGTGAAAGACATGTGGGTGTTCCCCCCTTCGCCTACCCCACTGACAGAATTACCAGCACAACACCTTCTAATTAGACTAGCCAGGATGGAGGTAGCTAAGGAGATTGGGGAGCTAGTACAAGGCGGCCGTGCAGGCTATGGACATGAAGGACTTGCAAAAAAAGCATATGGAGCTAGCCACTGCCGTAGCAGGGAGTCAGGCTGCAGCAGTTGTGGCAGGGGCCCCTGCACCTGTCCCTGGTGTTCTCCCTGCCATAGCACCAGGTGGGGTGGCCACTCCGTGAGAACCCAAGGGTCCCCAAATTGAGAGGTTCTCCAGCAAGCATAATACATTACAAAGGTTCTTAACCTTGTGTAAACTTAATTTTACAATGCAACCAGCTACCTACGCTACACATACCTTAAAAGTAGCCTTCATTATTGGTAATCTGGGGGAGATAGCCCTTGACTGGACTACTATCCTCCTAAAAAGCAACAGCCCTCTGCTCTCTAAATCTCTGATTTCCTAAGGGAATTTACATTCCTGTTTGATCACCCGCATCAACAAAGGGATGCCGAGACCGCCATTATGTCACTGACACTCAAAAGAGAGTTTGTTGGATTATGTGACCCAGTTCCAACAATTGGCACTGGAACTACAATGGCCAAATGAGGTTCTATGGGTTATGTTTTGGAAAAGACTGAATGAGGAGCTGAAAGACCAGTTAGCGTTTACAACTCTCCTGGATACATGGGGAAAACTGGCGACACTAGCACTACAGATAGATGACCGTTTAGCTGAGAGACATAGAGAGAAAAGATTTGAACCCCGAAATTACTATCCTAGGACTTCCTTGCCTTTCTTTGGCATCAATGAAGGGATGAAAGGGAGTGAGCCCAAACCGATGCAGCTAGAAACCTCGTGAGGATCCGTGCCCCCAGAAGAAAAGGAGAGAAGACAGAAGTCGAGGTCCTGCTTCTATTGTGGTGAGGCCACTCACTTTATCAATGAATGTCCCGCTGTAGCCACTCAGTCAAGAGAGCCGGGAAACGCCAAACACCAGGATGGACGGGTTGCCCCGGTATAGAACAAATTCCCTCAATTCTGACCACCTCCCACACTCACCTCTGGGTGCCCATCACCCTGATAATTGATTCCCGGTGGTCCTGCATAACCTGAGCCCTTATAGACTCCAGGCCCTCGGGAAATTTCATGGATGTCAAGTTTGTACAAATCCAACCATACTGACTGAGACCAAACTTCAGCCCGAGCCTGTCCTTTCCATAGATAGATCTCCCTTGGTCTCGGGGCCAATTATCTTGCAAATGTCCCCGTTACAGTGTATAATGGGGAATCATTTAGAAACCATGACATTTGATGTAGCGAGTACCCCTTTATTTTTAGTGGTGTTAGGGTTACTGTGGCTATGTCAACACGACCCCCCAGATTTCATGGTCCCAAAAATGACTTCGCTTCATCGACTCCTCCTACTGTTCCCAGACCTTCCTGATACCTACACCTCGACAATATATTTATTTATTTTTATTTATTTAAAATTTATATCCTGCCCCTCCTGCCCACAGGGCAGCCTGGGGTGGAAAACAACATTAATTAAAACAGTATAAATTTTAAAACAATTTAAAAATACAATATGTGGGGAAACCCCCCACCCCTACCCCTCACCAAAAGCCTGACGAAACAGTCAGGTCTTACATATACGCCGAAACAGCAGGAGAGTGGGAGTCAGTCAAGCCTCCTCCGGGAGCGAATTCCACAGCACAGGGGCGGCCACCNATAGTACGAGGCGGCCGTGCAGGCTATGGACGTGAAGGACTTGCAAAAAAAGCATATGGAGCTAGCCACTGCCGTAGCAGGGAGTCAGGCTGCAGCAGTTGTGGCAGGGACCCCTGCACCTGTCCCTGGTGTTCTCCCTGCCATAGCACCAGGTGGGGTGGCCACTCCATGAGAACCCAAGGGTCCCCAAATTGAGAGGTTCTCCAGCAAGCATAAGACATTACAAAGGTTCTTAACCTTGTGTAAACTTAATTTTACAATGCAACCAGCTACCTACGCTACAGATACCTTAAAAGTAGATGCCCCATCCTTGCCAAAGGACTATCTCGACTATGTCTTCAGTAAAACCCATGCCATGGAATTACCTCCCCATCGCTTCTATGACTGCCCGATTGATTTGATTTCAGGAAAAGAACCCCTGTTTGGAAGGATTTATGCTCTGTCAATGCCAGAACTAGGAGCCCTCTGCCACTACCTTGATGAGAGTCTGCGCAATGGATTAATTTGACATTCTTGCTCCCGAGTCGGAGCACTCATTTTTTTTGTATCAAAGAAGGATGGAGGGCTCAGACCCTGCATAGACTATCGAGGTCTTAACGAGATTACTATCAAAAATCGCTACCCTCTACCACTGATTCCGGAACTGTTAAATCATTTAGAAGGAGCATGTATATTTACGAAACTAGACCTGAGAGGGACATATAATTTAGTACACGTACGAGAAGGTGATGTGTAGCAGGGAGCAGTCCAGGGGGGCTGCTACCCCTTTAAGAAGGGTGTTTGTGAGGTCAGCCGGAGGGCTGTACCCACCTAGGGGTGTGGCAGGGCCAACCCCCCAGCTGGGGAAGAGCTGGTGGGGTAACAGACTGAAAACCTCTTGTTACAGAGTGGGCAGGTTACTGGCCCTTTAAGGCTGGAGTGAGGAAGCCTGGCCACGCCCACTCGGCTAGTATATAAGAGAGGAAGTCTGAGTGGGGAACTCAGTCTCTACTAGGGAGACAAAGGAGCAATGTCTCACTGAAAGCTTTCCTGGTCTATGCTCTCCAGGGTGCTGAAAGACTAGAGAACCAGCAGGACCCAGGTATTGTGGAGAGGCTATGCCCAGAAGGGAGCCTCTTGCCTGGGGGAAGGATTGGCCAGAGCCTGGGTTTATAAGGTCTGGATGGATGGACGGACTTTGGGGACTTGTGGTTGGGTTGCTACTGTGTTGCTCCTGAGTCAAGGAGAGATGGCCCTGGGTCTGGACCTGTAGGGTGGAGGCAGACAAGTCGGCAACCCCAGGTACACTGGACACGGGTGGTGTCCAAATAAAAGACTGTGACTAAGACCCTCTGGATTGTGTTCTGTCCAGAGAGGTTATCCCCTGCCTGGAAGGAGGGGGTTCCGCCTATGCTCGAGATGGACACGGCATAGCAGGGGGAGAGCTAATTCCCCTGAGTGACACCCCAGTGCCCTGTGTGGCCCTGGGACACGGACACACACACACACACCGCTACACAATGAATGGAAGATGCCTTCTGTACCTGCTACGGTCAGTCACTTTGAATACCTCGTCATGCCGTTCGGGTTGGCCAACGCCCCCACCACCTTCCAGCATTTTATTAATGATATATTTTGAGATATATTGGACACAATTGTGATTGCATACCTAGACGACATCCTGGTCTATTCTACCTCCGTTGAACAACATGTAAAACAAGTGTGACAAGTGTGACAAGTGTTACAGCACCTGCGAACACACAAGTTATACTGCAAAGTAGAGAAATGTGTTTTCCACATCACCACCATGGAATTCCTGGACTTCATCATTAGTCCAGCGGGAATTAAGATGGATCATTGAAAAATAGACGCTATTCAACAATGGCCAACACCCAAGGTGGTAAAACCACTCCAAAGGTTTTTAGGCAGCACTAATTACTACCGCCAGTACATCCCCAACTCTGCCGAAATTACCACCCCGTTAACCCGATTGCTGAAAAAAGATCAAGTGTATCTCTGGGGACCAGAACAATAATACAGTTTCGAATACCTGAAAAAAACCTTCACCACAGCCCCGATCCTTCAACACCCTGACTTTCAAAAGCCTTTCCATTTGGAGGCCGAGGCATCTAGTAGGACTCTCGGGGCAATGCTCTTACAAGATGGGGACAAGGCAGGATTGTTACCCTGTGCATATATTCCAGGCAAGTAACACCAGCTGAACAAAATTATACGATACTCGATCAAAACTACTTGCAATTAAGGCTGCCTTCGAAACATGGCGACATTACTTAGAAGGAGCAAGCCACCCAGTAACCATTGTAACCGACCACAAAAACCTCATATTTCTCCAAATCGCGCACACAACCAATGCCAGACATGCTCGCACAGTTCTCTTTTATAATCTGTTATAGACCAGGAAAGCTCAACGTTTTAGACAATGCCCTATTGCGATATCACAAGGGCCGAGAGAGAGATAGGAAAGGACAAGGGCCCATCTTGGACCACCAGGTGTTTGCAGCTACTTACGTACCCCTAGATGACATAAGAGACCACAGCTAACCAACTAAACCCCACCAACGATCCTCTCTATAGGGAAGGAAATGGCCTAACAAAAAGACAAGGCCTTGTCGTGATACCGCTGTCCTGTCGAGAACACATATTATGGGCACATCATGAGGCACCACTCACTGGCCATCCAGACCAAGAACGAACTCACCAATTAATCCAAAGAGCCTTTTGGTGGCCTACCCTAGAGCAAGATATACAACTGTACGCCATCTGTGCACGCACCAAGGTCCCCAGAAATAAGCCCATGGGCCCCCCTCCAACTCACCGCTCTACCTCAGGGGCCATGGCAACTCATAGGACTCGATTTCATTGTCGAACTTCCCCTTTCCCACAGCTATAACACTGTGTTTGTAATTGTAGACTACTTCACTAAGATGGCCCACTTTGTAGCATGCAAAGACTTACCTTCCGCTCACAGAACGGCCCTGCTCTTTCTTCGACATGTGGTCAAATTGCACGAATGGTCTCTAGAGATAAGTGACCGAGGGTCCCAGTTCGTATCCCACTTCTGGAAAACCCTATTCCATTCCCTACACGTTACCTTGAAACCCACCACCACCTTCCACCCACAAGCTAATGGCCAAGTCGAACGAGTAAACCAAAACTTTGAGCAATACATTTGATGCTATATTAATCACCTACATGACGACTGCTACACATGGCTACCCATAGTGGAATTTGCCTATAATAATGCCCCTAATGCATCTCTCGGCAACTCTCCATTCTATGTGACCGACGGGTTCCACCCCCAAATTGGAATCCCGGATCTACCAGCAATACACGTGCCAGCAGCAGGCATGTTAGCCCGTCATATCCAAGAAACTGAAGTCATAGCCAAGACAAGCCTTGAACATGCGAGACCAAGATACAAGACACATGCCGACAAATGCTGAAGAGTGGCGCCCCCCCCTTACAACCAGATGACTTCGTGTGGATGCATCGCCAACGTTACCCTTCTGCACACCCGTCAGGAAAGCTGGATCACAAATATACGGGCCCATATCCAATTATGTGACTTAAACAACGTCACCTACATAGTGCAACTCCACCCTCATGTCTGCATCCACCCTACCTTCCATGTCTCCCTCCTGAAAAAAGTGGAGGGTCGGGACGCCACTGGCTCACCTAGTCCTCCCAAGCCTGTCCTTCACACTGCCCTCGGGCCTGAATATGAAGTCTGAGCTATCCTTGACTCTAAATTTCGTTGTGGTCGTCTGCATTATCTTGTCGATTGGGTGGGCTATGGCCCCGACAACCGGTCTTGGGAACCTGCCACCAACCTCTCAACCCCTTGGCTCCTGCGCGCCTTCCACCAACGCCACCCTGAGAAGCCAGAGCCTCGCTGGTTACTGGTCTGGGGGGCTGGAGGTACTGTCACCCCGGACTACTGTGGTTACCTGCGGGGGTTGCCCTCCCTCACTGATCAAGCCGCTGCATCTCCTGTGGCCAAGGCGGCGCCACCGGCGCTTGGGGAATCTCCATGGCAGAGGGTTACTAAGACAGCCCGCTGCAGCTCTGACAGCACAGAGCCCTGGCCCTTGACCTCACGTGACCTAGGGTCACTGCCTGTGTCGTTGCGATGCTCAGCACGGCTACAGGCACGTCAGGGGGTGGAGCCTAACACTTAAAATGCCAGCACTGTGAGGCACACAGTGCTGCTAATCAGAGCGGAGAAACTGGCCCGACGAGCAAGCTAAGTGTTCAAATTTCAAATTTATTCCAGGGACGTGACCATTGGTCATTGTCCACTAACGAACAGTTTTAACAGAATAGAGAGAAATGAAATAATACAGAACAGTAAAACACAATACAAATATAATATAGTTAAAAATACAAAACAAGGGGACCCGCCCACCACCAAATATAGACTCTCCAGAGAGCCTAGAGTGAATATGCAAGCTAAAAATTAAATATCATTTAAATACACAAGACATCAAACATAATTTGGCTCATGGTCTTTCAGGACACAGTTATATCCCGCAATGTTGCCAAAAGGAGCTCTCGTATAGAGAAAAATCCGCCCTGGCACCTATTGGTCTTTGGAGGACAGAAACGTCTTTCGAGCATTAAAGACACAAACCAAAAAAGTCATAACTGCCTGAGTCACCTCCTTAGCAGTATCCGCCAAAAAATACCGCGCCAGCTCGTCTGGGGTGCGCCCAGGCAGATGGGCCAAAAAAGATGCCAACCAAAGATCTCTCTGGGGGTCATATAGGTGGTAGAAACAAAATATGTGCTCAGTGCCCTCTGCCTCCTGATTGTCAAATGGGCAGAGTTTTAAATGCTGGGGGGTACCCTCATACCTCCCCTCCAACAGCCTCGTGGGCAGAGCATTTAGACGTGCGCACAGGAACAGCCATATTTTCCTAAAGGAGACCCTAGCCACCAGATAGTTTGCAGGAACTCCAGGGCCCAAGAGAGGAGGCACATAGCCTAACAGAAAGGAGCAGTCTGAGACAGCCGCAGAATCATCCTGTCTGCTGATGTCAATAAGTCTTGACCGTACTAAGGCCCTAGCAGACTTCGGGTCCCTGGATAATAAGGTCACAGCGTTGAGGCCCAATGAATAAATCTTAGAATGGACCAAACCCTCCCAGGGACTCTCAAAAGAATCTGACTTCAGAAAAGCAAGTAAGCTTCCCGGGGGACAATGATGGATGGCGATCCATAGGCTTGTCGCCTGGAACCATGGGAACACGTTCCAAGATATCTGCCCTGTTTCCAAACGGATAGCAGCCGAAGGAACCCCATTTAGGACCCTTAAAAGAAAACGAAAAAACCTCGTTTGGAAAGGGGCAAGATCAAATGGACGTTGGATGGCCCAAATGGCAGCCCCATACAGCAGTTGAGCCTTCGGCTTAGCCTCCATAACTTGGCATGCTGGAGCAAAAATCCCACCCTCTCTTTTATGAAAAAAGCGTTGTATTGACAAAATACATCCACGCACCTTGGCACTGATAGCTGCAAAATGCAGATTCCAGGCCAAAGTACCTGATCCCCAGGTACTTGTAGCTCCACACCTGTTCAATCTGGACATTATCAATGGCCCAAGTATACCTTTTCCTAACTCGACCAAAGACCAGGACTTTAGTTTTTGAGAAGTTAATTTGAAGCCTGTTTTGGAGACAATAGGCTGCCAAGATCTTAAGCTGCTTCTGGAGACCCACCCTTGTTTGGGACAAAATTGCCGCATCGTCTGCATACAACAGAATACCAACCGGGTGGAAATCCAGTTTCGGAGGAAACAAGCAGGAGTCAGACAACAGGGCGACCAAATCGTTTAGAAAGATCTTAAAAAGTGTCAGGGCCAGCACACACCCCTGCCTAACCCCAGAGGCGATGCCGAACCAATTTGACATGGTACCATATTGGTCCAAACGGACAGCAAGAGTGGAATCGCTGTGGACAGCTTCCAGTAGCGCCAAGAGCCTTCTATCTATAGAGGACCTCCTTAGCTTTCCCCAGAGGAGCGATTTGTCAACAGAATCAAACGCCCCTCTAAAGTCCACAAAGGCACAGAATAATCTCTGGTGACCCCTTGTATACTTCCCAGCCAGATGAACAAGGGTCAAACAATGCTCAATTGTAGACCTCTGGGCCTGAAACCCAATCTACTCTGGATGAATAATAGAATCCCCAGCCAACCAATTTTCTAAGTGCAACAACAACAGCTGCTTGGCATATAATTTAGCTATAATGCTCAAAAGACTGATTGGCCTATAATTTCCCGGGAGGGACCGGGGACCGCCCTTATAAATAGGGACTATTATAGCATCACCCCAACCCCTAGGCATGATGCCACATGCATTTATATGAGAAAACAGTGCTGCCAACAGGGGAGCCCACCAGGTAACTTGTTTTTTCAAAAGTTCCGCGGGAACAAAGTCCAACCCTGGGGCCTTATTCGACTTCAAGTTAGCTATCATCAGAGCAACAAGCTCAGAGGAAACTGGCTCCCAATCCGGAAGATCAGGGGGAAAACTGAAAACCTCACCCTTACTCAATTGAGTGGGGAAAATAGAGCGATAATAAGGCTCCCAGTTGTTATAAGGCACAGAACTCCTCCTCTCAAGCCTAACTGGTTTAAAGGCCCCATTTACAATGCCCCAAAAAACCTTTAAATGACCACACCTGGCAGCGACCACCAAATGCCCCCACAACTCCTCCTGGTAGATAGACTTCTTAGAACGTAATAAAGCCTTGTACTGCTGGCGAAGCATAACATAGCTGTCCTGAAGGACCTGCGACCAACTTGCTACCAGGGAAAAATGACAAGCTCTTAACTTGGCTTTTGCAGTCCTACATTCTATATCGAACCAACACTACCCCTGGCCCTGGGTTCTACAAGTCGTCTTCTCTCCATCTTTAGGCTTGGAGAGAATAGGCACCACCAGCCCCATAATCTCATTGAAGGCACCTACTGCTTCCTGGTGGCAGAGACCCGACAGGATCCCATTTCTCAGGTTGCAGCAGGCGGATCTGTCCAGAGTGACCAGAACAGCCTCGGAGAGGTCCAGGGACCATGGGACCCTAACCCTAGCCATTTCCCCTCCTCCAGAGGGACCAAAGCATCAGAACCCAAACTACAGGCACCCTACATCAAATCCAACAACATTGGGAAATGATCCCCATAAAGAGCAAACTCCACACTAAAATTATTGACGTAGGGAATAATACATGGGGAGACCATAGCTAGGTCCACTGTACTAGCCCCCTGGTGGGCTACAAACGTAAATTCCCCCACTGGTCCCCTTGCATAGAGCCGTTGGTTAAAGCTCACCAGGAAATGGGCCAAAGAAAGACCGGCTTGGTTTATAACAGGATCCCTGGAGCATCTAGAGAGAAAACCCAAGGGAGGTGGGCGTCACTAGCCGCTCCCAACGCCTCGTTGTTTAAACCAACCTGTGCATTTAGATCCCCAGCTAGAATAATCCCTGCCTGGGGGAACACATCGAGAATCTCTGTCAGCATTCTATCAAGCCGGCCCCAGGGCAAAGTACTGGAGCCAGATGAGTTAATAGGGGGGGACATAAACAGAGACCACCACAAACTGAAAGGCTCCCCAGTTTAGAACTACCCCCACCGCGAAAGGTGGACGCTCAAAAACCTTCAGCACCTGTAGACTTGAATCGTTTGAAATAAGACAGGAACCCCCCTGGGCCTCCCCCTGGCAAATATGGAATTAAACCTCTGGAGTTCAACTGGGTCCTTCATCCAAGTTTCTTGTAATAGGACGATCTGGAATGTGTCAAAATAAGAATAAAAGCTAAGTGTGACTTTTGATTATTTGTGTCCTGTGGGTGTGGAATAATTGGTAGTGCTTTTGTGACTGTGTCCCTTGTCCCTTTCCCTGTGTTCGTCTGTGTGTACGGGTGCTGTGGGTGAGAGCGACACAAGTCCTCCTCCCTTACTCCCTGATGAGTGAGAGCCCCTATTCACTATCCTTGTACTGTGCCCTACTGTCCCCCACTGGTTCATCACTAATCTTACCAGCCCCCGCTTCCTGCATGTGAGAGGGCATAGAGTGCATGGAGGGTACAAGGCCACATTGCCCGATTCAAGGTGTTGGTGCTTGCCTACAAAGCCCTAAACGATCTAGGTCCTACCTATCTGTGGGATCGCCTCACCCCTCGGATCCTAGATTGATCCCTCCAGTCATCCGGAGGTGCCCTACTTGAGGTCCCCTGAGTCTTCTGGGAAGCCACAATTGTAGAGGGCATTCTTGGTGGCCACACCACGGCTGTGGAACTCCCTTCCGGTGGAGGCCTGGTTGGCCTCGGATCTCTCCTCTTTTCGACGTAGCTGTAAGACCTGGCTGTTCTGCCAGGTGTTTGGCGGGGGAGATGGGTGAAGTGACGGGGGAATGGGTTAGGGTGAGGGATCTTTTTAATCCTCTTGTTATGAGTCGTTTTATATGTTTTAATGTTTTTCATGTTTATTTGTTTGTTGTAAGCTGCCCCGAGCTGCTGTGTCAGGAGGGACGGGGTATCAAGATTTTAAATAAATAAATAAATCTCCTTTCTACGCTCTGCACCCTATGGTGATAGAGGCGTGATCTTGTTAAGGTCACAAGGCCATCATTCTATCCTGACGGGCATTGTTTCCCCACAACTCCTAACGAGAGTGAGAGTGTGGGCCCGGTTCGGATGCTTGAAAGCCGTGTGGGTGTTCCTCCCTTCCCCTACCCCACTGACAAGGGGTTTGCTTGGACCTAAGGTGGTTATTCCACCTTTGTGGAGGGAGGTCCACACTGGCTGTGAGCCCCTTTGGGAGGGCCACTACTTAGGGATACCCCGCCCCTGTGCCCTTTTGTGGGCCCGTAATTGGGACATGAGCCTGGGCCCTTCACAACCTTGCTATGCTGCTGCTTGTAAGAATTCAGGAGGGGCCCCCTAACGTATGGAGACCACATGTAAACTTGAAATAATGTCTGCTTAACACAACACAAAGCCTTGCCTCTCTGTTGTGTTATGCAGACATTATGCCATGGCTGCCCCCTGAAGGGGATGCTAGGTTTAACTGAGTATCAAAAATTAATTAACATTTTCCCTTTTCTAATGGGTGAGTCAATGTGTGACAAACATTTCTGTGGGGTAAAGGGCCCCAATTTTTCTGGATCTGGCAGTGACTCTATTTTCAAGATATTCAGGAAGGACTTTTTTGTTATCTCTCTGGACTGGGCATAGTTGATATCATTGGGAAAGGCGGTGCAACTGCACTAGAGTCCACAAGCCCGGGGGGGCCCATGCTCCCTGGTGCAGCTGCATCTCCAGTCGTTGGGTGGTAGGGAACATGGAGGGGTCCCATTCCGTCTTCTGCACCAGGGCCCATTCCAATTAAGGGGATCTGGGCAGTGAGATTATCTGTGGAATGGCATGCACACTAGCTTTTCATGGAGGTCTGATTTCCATGCTTCGGTGGAACATTTGCAGAGGTTTAGCTACCATAGGGACAGGAGGGACATTTGTCCCGAGTGGCACAAATCACAGAGCAAGCACCACCGGCGGCACAATGCAGACAGTGCAGCCTCCAGGGCTTAGGCACAGCAAGCGAAGGAGAGGCACCATGATGGTGGCAGGACTGGAGGTTGTCAGAGCACAAGGGAGAGTGGCGGCGGTCCAGTGCCAGCCCCAGGAGGAGCTTGAGAGTAGTGATGGTGAGCGGGGAGCAGAGGTGCCCTACATTGGGACTGTGTGGGGGCAGGGAGTCTAAGGGGCATGGGGGGGAGCTGTGTGGGGGCAAGGGATCTGGGGGGTCAGTGTGGGGGCAGGGATGCTGGGTGGGTGGTCTCTGTGGGGGTTAGGTGGGGCAGGGAGAATGTGTGGGGGCAAGTGGTCTGGGGTGGTTTTGTGGAGGCAGGGGGGTCCGCATGGGGACAGGGAGCTTGGGTTGGGAGACCTGGGGGGGTGTCTGTGTGGGGGGGCAGAGAGGTTAGGGGGTGGGGCCAGAAGGATGAGTGGGGGCAGGAGAACTGGGATGTGTGGGTCAGTGTAAGTTGAGTGTTTTCTGCAATAAAGGATGCTGGGGGGGAGGAAGGAGAGGAGAGGAAGGTGACCGAGTGGGCCCAAGTCCATGTTTTGCACCTGGGCCCATTCAAACCTAGTTACACCCCTGAACATGTGCCCATGCTAACTGCTAGTGTGGGCAATATCCTGTAGAAAATCATTATATAAATCTAATATGAATGGGATACTTGAACACGCTGCTTTCAAGAGATGGGCTAAAGGCTGGACAGTTGCGATCTTTTCTAACTGCTGCTGATTTGCGGTGTCCTTTTGCATAAATCACCTGTAACCTCACTTTTCTGCACCTCTCTACAACGAAGGGGGAAACGGGCTAATTTTGCTAAGGTATGTGAAGTATTTTGAGATTACACATGCAGTCTGATTTCAATTTACGAGTGTTTTCTTTTGAAACACTTATTTCAGAAGAGGGTCAAATTCACAGAGCAACTCCTAAACCTTGGCAAAGTAAACAAAGCAATTTAGGTCATTGTTTAAAGTTTCTGTTGCCTTGAGAACGGCTTTAACATTTTCAACACTGATACTACATCTTCACTCTTTTTGATGGAGAGTGATCTTGACAGCCTGTTATCTTGCTGGCAAGTGTCTTCCATTAGAGCATTATCTTGAACTGTTGAAAGGCCCTGGTTGGCCTCAACAGTACTAAGACTTTGCTACTGCAGTGCCACATTTTTCAGTGGGTCACTTTTGCATGTAAGTGATTTAAGTCCATGCATGCATGAGCGCACACACGGTGGGATTAGGGACACAATCAGGGTAGACATAATGGGAGGAGCATGCAGACAATGCATGTTCTTGGGAGGTTGGAGGGCAGGACTGGATGAGGGGTAGTTGGGCCTCTAGGCTTCTTCCCCCTCACCTGGTTGCACCCTTGGGTCAGGCTAGGTTTTGCATATCTTGTGTGAATTAATTTGTAGGCAAGGTAGGTGTATGGAAAGGTGGGTTTCTTAAAAATGTGACACATTATTTCATCCAAAACACTCAAGGTGAATAATGATAATTGGGGAAGGTGGAGGCTGTAATTCTTGCTGGAGTTATCCTATTAACTTCAATGGGACCATCCCTGAGTAAGTAGCTTGAGCTTTGTAGCCGGAGTGTCTAGGTGGTTTTCCCAAGCTCGTGTAGCAATTGAGGACAACATGGGTCTCCTGATTTGCCATACTTTTGCCACTCATGGAGCCTTCCTAGGTACAAAATAGGGTTTTTAATGGTCAAAATGGGGCTTTAGTCATTTCTGGTCCATTTAAAGCATTCTTTCCTTGTCTCCTTGTCATCACCCGCCTGTACTCGCTCTGAGGGTGTCTCAGTTAGTAGGAGTGTTCCTGACAGTGGTTCATAAATGCTTTGAGTCTGTGGAACACTGTCAGACCTTGCAGGCCATCCGACAACTGCTGTGATCTGGCACATGCTCATTGCAGTTTGGCTTCAGCTAGGGTCCTGGCTGGGATTGGTGGCACTTTTGGTATTGGACTGGTCCAGACCCCCTGTCTGTAGGAGACCCCACCCTTCTGCAAAATGCTGTGATGTCATAGTGCTCTAAAGTGGTGCTGGCCATGTTGGCAAAGGGAAAGTCTTAGCCCTTCCTCTTTTCTGATGTAGCCCTACCCCTTATGATGCTTCATGATTAGGGCTGAAACTCGGTATTCGGAATTACTCAGTGTTTACTGAGTATCCTGGTATTCAACTCTGTTTTACTGAGTAACCGAGGAGTTGGCCCAGTACTCGGTACGGTATTCAGTAACTCCTCGATTTGAGCAAAGGGGGAAAAGGGGAAGGGACAGGGAAAGGGAGCAGAGGGAAGGAAAGGGGGAATGGGCAGGAAGGAGAGCCAGGGGCATATACTCCCTCATAGGGGCTTTTCCTGTCCCTATATAAGGGGACTTGGTACTTGGAAAAATACTTTGGTAAAATATCAAGTATTTTACTGACTACCGAGTATTTGACCTCATTACTGAGGACCGACCAGGCACTTGGGGCTGATCGTCCAAAACTCATGAATACTCACATTTATTTATTTTTACGATTCGGTTCAGCCCTGTTCATGATGTCATCGCGCCTCCTGGGAGATGAGGCTGGACTGTGGGGCCACCATGACACATCAGGCTTGAGCTCAGAAAGGTTCAGCTGCATTTTGCCTGGGCTCGAGTCAGGCCAGATGCAATTAGGCTTGGGCCCAGCTGAGACCCAAATATTTGGCTCAAGCAAGGCTCTAACTTCAGTCTGTCCATCTTGGCATTGTGAGGGCAGGGTGTGGGGGAGGAATGGAAAGGGGAAGAACTGACTGTAAATTACAGAAGCTGCAACCAGCCAACCTTAGAAGTAGCGAGGAGTGCTCAGGAGGGAGTAGGTGCTTGGCCCTTCCCCTGCTCATGAAGCTCATTCCCCCCTCCCCCATCGAGGGTCCAGCTCCACAGGGTCAGCTCCAGCCCACTCTCTTCAGAGAGAGCCTTCCCCACCATACCAAAGTTGCCCTCCTAGACCCTTTCCATTCCCCCCAGATATGTTTCCTACTGGGCCAGTCCTGCTGTCCTCCCCAAAGGCAATCTCTGGGAGGCCAGTTGCCCTCCCCATGTGTGGTCATCATCTGACCCCTTGTCCCAATATGGTCATGGCACCGGGGGGAATTAATGCCTGCCTCTTACATGTAGCTGAGGCCAGGGTTTCTATTTCTTGTGGTTTGATCCTGATTCTCTCATTTTGGACTATGGGGTGTGTGTGTGTGTGTGTCTCAGGGTCAAGCCACAAGAAGTGATCACTGATAACCTTAGCCATGGCTGGCTCTGCTGATTGTTTACATTGGTCTTGCATCTGAGAACCACAGATTAGGAGCCACTGATGTATAAAGCGCTCGTCTTGACAAGTGTGGCTGGAGAGAGTCCTTCCATTTGTTTTAACCACACAGTATCCTTGAATAGAGAGAGAGGCTCAGGTTCAACTGTCTAGATTTGACTGAAAACATTTTGTACATTCCCCAAGTGCAGTCTCGTTAAAGCTCAAGGCAGAGCGGCATTTAGCATTGTCTGGAAATGCTGATTAGCTGAGGTTTCTGTGTTCTGAGTGTGATTCATGAGGCTGCTGCCTGAAAAAGTGTTTACATCCAGCCATAACAAAGATAAACCAAGTGACAGAGTTTGTTAAGCCAGAGGCAAATGGAGATGATAAAAGGCTGCCTTGTAAAACCGCATTAAACATGTCCTGTTACATGATGTAAACCATATTTCTTAGCAGCTTAAGCTCTGCGCTTTCTCTGATTCCTCAGAGTTTTAAATCTCTTTTCCTCCAACTCTGTTGTATAAGGTCTGTAGTCTATTATAAGTTTTGGGCTAGATTCCCAGTATACGTTAGACGCTGGAGGTACTCCACCTTCCCAGGAATTGACCACTCGTAGATAGGGATGGGCGAACGCGGTTCGGAAGTTCGGAGTTCGGCCCGAACTCGGCCTGTTCGGACGACCGAACCGAACTTCCGAACATGAACTGGCCAAACCAAACTCAATTTAGAACGTCAAAATGACTGAACAGTTCAGTCAGTTCGGATCGCGTTCGGGTGAGTTCGGGTGGCAAAAATAAGGTTCAGCGTAAGGTCAAACGTGACAGTGACGGGTAGTAGTACTAGTCACTGAGGAGCAGACTTCCAGGCACCAGGGGTGGAGAAACTTGCAAGAAATGAAACTATCTGCCTCCCCCCTTCCCAACACCTTCTGAGCTAGTCACTGTTCCTGAACAGCAGGCGTTGAGTAGGATTAAGTTTCATTTCAGTTTTGTACTGAAATGAAACTTAAACCTTAAACTGAAACCTTGTGTTTGTGATTACCACCTCCCCCCATCCCATATATATATATATATATAGATAGATATATATAGATATATATATATAGAGAGAGAGAGATAGGTTAGGGATAGTAGCTGTAGGAGCTAGCTTAGTGATAGAGATAGCGTTAGTGATTTAGTTTTAGTGTTTGTAGGAGTAGGCCTGTGTACTTATTAGATAATCCATTTAGTTCATAGCATTTAGATTAGTTAATAGCAGCTAGATTTAGTGTAGATAGATATATATAATATTAGATAAAAATAAAAAAATTAAAAACCCCATATAAAAACAAAAAAAAAAAATAAAAAACAAAAGAAAACCATATAAAACCCAATAAAAAACAAAAAAACCACCCATCACATTTCCCGAATGGCCGAACCGAACGCAGACGAACCGAACACAGACGAACTGAACGGCCGAACCCAAACCGCGATCTGTTCGCCCATCCCTACTCATAGAAGATGCTTACAGAAAATAAAACAGCAGTTTATTAAAACACAAGATAAAAAGAAAATAGACTATTGAATAAAGAATGCAAATTAGGTGTGCCTGGAATTGGACAAAACGCAGACTCAGTCATACATTCAGAAATCACATCGTCTGTAAATGATATTAAAATAAAACAAGAAGGTATATAAAGTAAATGACATTAGAAAACCTAAGATGAGTTATATATGAGAGAAAACACCTTTTCAAGGAGATGGCCAGTCCCCTTGAATCGGCAAATCTTACCCATTAGAAGATGATAAGCCAGTTGCAGTGGGGAAGTGGGGAAGGCTGCCCAATGGAGACTCCACTGGGGTCCATGTGTCTCGCAGACGGAGTCCCAGGGGTGAAGAGTTGTGAGCTGCATGCGCAGCTGGCTAGCTGGCAATTGGGTTCAACTTTTATAGACCATTCTGTTACCGGAATAGCAAATATGGCAACCCCCTATGATTATTCATCAGGCTTTAGCACTAAGTATGATTTCTAGCCAAATATGGGGATAGTTTGCACCAACCAATCAAATCCATCGTCTTCCTTTGTTTTTTTTCACTCTGACCCTTCACCTTCTTCACCTTTCCCTCAATTGGCATGATTCCAAGTGAGGGTGTTTGGCACCAAAAGAAGGAACAAGTGGTTTCTGAACAACCAGGTAGTGGAAGTAGTTAACAGTTTTTGCTACTTGGGTTTGACTTTTTCCACCTCCCTCAGCTGGGAAGAACATGCAAAAAAAGTTGCTACCAAAGCAGCCCAGACAGCAAATGAAATCTTGATTTTTTTACAATAGGTTTCAAAAAAGACCCCGGTCAGAAGCATTGTCAGCTGAAAAGGTCAAATTAGAATCAACCTTGTTATATGGGGCAGAGTTCGGCGGGGGTGGGGTGGGGGTGGTGTGTGGGGTGAAAAGGCTGCCAAAATTGTTAAAAAGACTCAAACTGCTTTTTTGATTAAACTCCTTGCAGTCCAGCCAGGAGCCCCTGCCCCCCATGGTCAGATTGGAAACGGGGTCAATGAACATATGAACAACGTCTAGACTTTGTTTAATCCATTATTGACTCAAGATCCGGGCATTATTACCGAGAAGATTACCAAAGCAAGTGTTGCTTGACAGCATGGGAACACAGGGCTCTGGGTTTCCATGGTTGGTAGTGGTAAGGACGATGCTTCTTTAGTCAGGATTGGGAGATAAATGGCTTTATTCAGACCTGATGCCCACCCACCCCAAACGAGAGACAGTGTATTGACCACAGATTGTGGCATATTTCTGTACAAGAGGATCTAGCTATGATAAGAAAGCTAAAATGTGCTCCTCTGTACATATATGTTAAGAATGAGCTGGTACAGTCCCCATACTTAGCCAAAATTGGCTTCTTTCCTCATAGAGAGGTTCTTACCAAATTAAGGTTTAATCAAATTGGGACTCAAGCTCAAAGGGGAGCCTTGAAAAAATATTTCATTTCATCAGATTTCATTTTGTCCAATTCCTGCCCCTTGGGAGAGGTGGAAAATCTTATCATTTTTAATGGAATTGCTCCTTAACCCTAGATTTGAGGAAAGATACTTGCTGCCATTAACGGGGAAACTTGGATCTTTTAATAATTTTGAAAAAAACAATTTGGATCGTACAGAACAATCCTGTTATGAATGCCCTTGCACGTTATACATGTGAAGCTTGCAAACGACGACAGGGGTGCATGATCTAATGAATAAGAGTTCAAGATGCTTGAATGTTATCTGATTCCATGTATGGGAATAAGAATTTATTTATGTTTTATTGTATTTCGTTGATGTTCTTTTTGAATCTGAATGTGAATTCAGATACAATTTTATCTGTATAGAATTGTTTTTGGATTTTCTACTATGATTATTTGGCTGTTGCCATTAATAAATATTCATTCAAGTGAGGAAGAGTTCAGGCCTGGTGGCTGTTCCCTATTTCACTGTCTTGCATTAGTATAATTTTCCTTATGTCAAGCAGGCAAGCACAGAGCACAAAGAAAGCAAGTAAAACGAACTTTTTACTCATATCAAGCAAGCAAACAATGAACGTACTACAGGCTGAAAAATAATAAAAGACCAATCACGCTATTTGAAAATATGATTGGTATCAGACTAGTGCTTAGAATAATAATGACGTCATAAAGATGCGGCTAGTTTGGTTTTAACTATTGGTATTTCATCTGGACCCTTACAAATCCACTGGCAATCATCATATTGGAAGTCTGAAAATTGAACCTACCAATAAGGATCTCAGGCTGGTTGAAAATATAATTGTACTTGGGTTATTATCAGGACCTCACTGCTATCGCTTTTCCACATAGGGCCAAATCCATTCCTGGTGTAAATTCATCACACTCAATGGACCAAAAATTAATTTGGCCCTGGTCTCTTGCTAACTGAATTGCCAGGGAGCACCAAGGACATCTTGTTTTCCAACAAGCACTTTAGTCATTTCTGTCCAAGTGAACAGATAGGCTTAGTCTTGACAACAACAGCTGCAGCTAATCATGCTGTCATGGGCTTAGCCGCTGCAAGTTCCTTTTATATTCTCTTGGGGCAGTCTGGACAGCTAGATACAGCGGTTATGTTAGTGACGTCTCTTCAAATTGGCATGCTGCAGACAGGTTTTCCACTCATTATTTTAACTTGTAACTCTTTACTGGTGGCCGAGGATAGGTACTGCACAAGCGTATGGCATCCAAGTGCCATGCAGACTCTTTTCTCAGCAAAGATGGGCCCAAACTCCAGTCCTGTCTATAAGTAACTTTTGAAATAAATGGGAACATTCTTGTTGGTCAGAGGGACTTGCAAATGAGTGCTTCTTGCCTGCCTTCCTTCAGAATGGACAGAAGGCTCATTCACACAACCCTCTTTTAGAGTGGGGAATGGCACAAACCCACATTCAGAGTGTTGTGTTTGAAATCCTTACCACATTCTGTGGTCCTTGGTGGTCTCTGCTAGAGAATCCTAGGCTGCTAGCAGATGTTATGTCAGCTATGGGTAAAATTAAACCCATATTGGCAAACACCTGTTGAACAGGCATCCCAGCTTTAGCTGCTCAAATGTGCAGCAGCTACCTGAAAGCTGGTATGACTAGTCCAGTAGAAATAAGCAAAAATGACCCTAACCTTACAGTAATTCATAAAGAAATGATTCCACTTGTATCTTACACTGGGCAATCAACTGTGTGCAATATCAAAAATATAAGGCAATACATGCATGCATGCAAAAAAAGAAAAAAAATTGGCACTGTTTTTAATATAATTTTAATGGTAAATAAAATCTCTGTTAATTTTTTGCTTTCACTTTATAATTGTCGAATTTTCACATTTTTCATAAAAGATTTTTGAGTTTTTTTGTTTTTTTAAAAACAAATAAGTTCAGATTCCTCATGTTCTTAACTAGGCATGATAACATCTCTTAAGCACAACATGTAAGTTTATTCTGCGTAGCCAAAGCCATAGCATCTCCAGTTACATTTACAATACAAACATACAAATATACAAAAAATGCAGTTTTGTGCATAGCACAATTTAAATAAAATGACTGTTAGAGCTAACTTGTATGCAGATCTTACCTAACAGACTTTATGAACCAAGAAGACTGAACCAAGAAGACTTAGGAATTGTGTGGCACCTGATGAAAATATTCATTAATGTATAAATAAATAATAACTTGGTTGCATGGTTTAAAAGCATTAGAACAAAGACAAATGGACCACGGGCAGTTATATGTCTAGATAAACATAACATGTACCTCCATTACCAAGTTAAAGGATGTATCTAAGGGCCAATTGTACCTGGCCCATGAGGTAACAAATTAACTGCAAAAGCCATTAAACAGGAGGCAAAGGAGCATGATCTACAAAAGATTCCCTATACAGCCTTCACTAGGAAGGCGGCAGTTTTTTGAATGACCTCGGATTTAGAACTACCGAGGATCAAGGCCAGCAGGGCATGGTCAGATCTACCTGGATATTTGTCAATGATAAACCACAAATATTCCAAGCGCAAGGTATCGTGTAGATGGATTTGGAAAAAGATGTGGCCTATGGTCTTCACTTCTAGATTGTCGAATGGACATAACCGGTTGGCATAAGGTACACCACATAGCCGGCCCTCAAGAACACAAGAGGGGAGAGCATTGAGTCTCACACAGCAAAAGAGCTGCTTAGCCCTTCCTGAGATGGGAGCAGCCAGATAGTCTGCAACTTGTCCCATCTCAGGAATCCACCACCGGTAGTCCCGGATGTGAGGGAAAAGGCCCAGCCTGCCAATTTCCATCTGACGGCCCATATCCTTGGAATGGGTCAAGATTTCTCCTCTGAGCGAGGTTGGATGCTTATGCTGCAAGTATTCAGGGGAAAACCCCATCCGTCTTAAGTGGAGGGTTATCCTCTCGGTCCACTGACTGACATAAGGATCCTCCCCAAGGTCCCTCAGGAGCTGTGACCCCTGGCTAGAATGTACTTTGAACCAGACTCTCAATGATGCTTCAATAGCAACTTGGGACCAGGATTTCTGCCCCAACTCAGACCTGATTACTGCCGAAGGGGTGCCCCATGGGGCACCAAGAAACCTCTGGAGAAACCACGATTGGATCCTATCTATCAGCCCTGAGCAGAAGGAAGCCCACACCTCAGCCCCATAAAGAAGTTGGGACCAGATTTTGCTGTTATAAACCTGTAACGCGGGGAGGACAGCCCTTCTTCCCTGTTTGCAAAAAAGGCCACCAATAGATTTTGCTGGACCTTGTGCTGCTCTTAAGGCCCTATTAACATGAGCATGCCAGCTGCCAGACCTATGAAACAAAACCTCCAGATACTGAAAAGCTGGGACCTGCTGAATGGGGGATCCCTCGATAAACCAAGACTGTGGGTATTTTCAGACGTTACGAGATCACGGTGAACCACGGTGAATACCCACCTGTGGTCACCGTGTCTCGAACGTCTGTTTGGCGGCCGCCAGATGTTCGCCACGGTCAATACCCACATGGGGTCAATTTGAACCACGCTTCCCGGGCTAGCCGGGGGAATGTCCCGGGAAGCGTGGTCAAAAAGATCCCCAGCGGGGACCAAAAAAAAGTAACGTCTGGCCGGTTGCCA
>QEPC01013938.1:4509637-4534702 GCA_003113815.1 Sphenodon punctatus
GGGGGGCCTGCACAACTTCAAGATGGTCTATATCCCTACGGGTATTGCCATTTTGACTGTGAGTGGGGTGTGAGACTGGAGCAGGAAGTGAAAAACTAAGTACCAGCGGGAGGTGGTCCCCTATCAGAGGCGGGCCTACAAAAAAATCGGTGATGAAGGGAAGGACCCTAGGGGTGGCCAAGATATAGTCTACCACACTGGGTCCCTGTGTTCCAATAAAGGTGTATTCTCCTTCCGAATCACCGAAACCTGAGCCATTTAGAGCATAGAAATCCTGTGCTATAAGTAACTCCGCTAACCTGATCCCTGAGGAGTTTATGGATCTGTCTTTGGATTTTCTGGGGGCCAGGAAGTCCAATGGAATAAATGCTCGCCCATCCGAATAGGGAGCCATAGCCTGATCATCAGGGCCCATTCTGGCGTTGAAATCCCCTGCTAGAATTGTTAAAGCCTCTGCATATTTAGTGGAAAGACCTTCCAGAAATTGCTCCAGCCTGTCCCACATAGAGGTTTGGAACGAACTAGCATTACAGGGAGGATTGTATACATTCAAAATTATTAGGGTAAGCACGCCGATCCTGGCCACAAAACCTAGGAGCAAGTGGGGGGATGATAAATTTTCCAGTATCTTGAGCGGGGAGCTATGGGCCAAGAAACAGCCCAAACCTCTACATGGGCACCCCTTAGATTTCCAATGGACAGCCGGTAGAAAATAAGAGGTGTACCCTTCTAATTCTAGGGGATTTTTGGCCCAGGTTTCCTGTATCAAGATAACAGAGAGTCTTTGAATATACATCAAAAAGTTGGGGTCATTACAATGTCTGTTCCAGCCTGCTACATTCCATGAACACACAGTAAGGTTGTTGATAAGCATTGTATCAGGAAGTCATGACAGGGATGGCGTAGCTGAGTGAATCGCATGCACCCAGACACCCTGTCTGGGCATTCTCTGGTGAAGAGGTTTGCTGAGAGGCTTGACTGGGACCATGTTCTAAACTAGGGGGGGAAGGGAATTGTGCCCAAAAGAGAGACCTCTCTATCCCTGGGGGGACCCTCCAAGGCACAAGTCTGAGTTTGGGGCAACAAAGGGGCTATAACCAGCTGTGGTTTTGGCAGGGTCACAGCCAACTGTTTGGGCTGCCGATCAGACTGTTGCACACCTACTAAGATAGAATTTGGGTTTTCCTGGCTGACTGCCAGTAAGGAGACTGTGTCCAAACGGGGCAAAACCTGGACATTAGTCAGAAGGGGAGGAACCCCAATTTTAGTATAGGCTTTGTTAAGGAAAATCCCCCAAGCTTCAAATAACTTGACCTGTAGCCACAATCTGTCCACTATGGTCACTGAAGTAAAATGAACCAGGACCCGATGAAAACCTGACACTGAAGGTAAGAATAAATATCGGGCAATACATCCGAGGGAAACCGGATGCCCCAGAATATGGGAGAGATGTTGCTGAATTAAATACTTTGAAGACCAGGCTGGGAGATGGCCAGAAGGTAAAGGGGCGACATGAAAAGCCAGAGCATGAGTGTCCAATTTCAAAGATTCCTGACTCTTATGTGGAAGTAACCCATTTCTATCGGAGCCACCTGGGCCTAAGGGTTGAGAGTAGATGTCACACTGGGATACCTGATTCCTTACTGAGACCACAACCACTTTGTTCTTGGTATACTGATTCAAATCTGCCCTATATAATTTAATTGAATCGGTGATAATCCCTATGTAGGTCAAGCTGCATGTTTATATTCTCCAATTGGGTATAAAGTTTGGAAATTAAGGTTCCTACAGCAAAGCACTGATTGCCCACAGCTTCCATTGAACGGGCCTCTATGTCATTAGGTAAATCTGTTAAAAAGCCCACTGGAGTTTCTGACAGAGCTGATGATATACATCCCAGCTGGGAAGTAAGGGTTACCTGCTCAGTAAGGGGGGGGCTCTATATGTGCCACCGGTGAGTCACCCAAAATTACTTTGGGAGGGGAGACCAGCAAACCCTCAAGCCAAGAAATGGGGGAGCCATTCGAATTAACAGGACCCCCCAGCTGCCCAATATCTGATACCTGTTTCGCAGGTGTGTCCACAGAGGGTTGAGGACTTAATGCTTGTTGGACGGAACCCACCTTAGGCATTGTAAGATAGTTCCTGAGAGTAGACGACCGAGCCCGGGTCTGGGAGTGGGTCTCCAGTCTTTCTTTCTTTCGCCTCTTGACCATAGCTCACAAACAAGACAGGTCCGAAAAAATTAATCAGCTGGCTGGTGCCAAACTCACAGAACTTCACGGGCCAAGGGATCATGCTCCTGCTCCTGGAAGCGCTGAAGGGAGTGCAAAAGGGCGCGCCCTTGTGCGCGCAGCCCTTTGGTGCACGCCTCCGGCACTGCCATAGACTGCCTTGCCTTTAGATCTTCCACAGGTCCCCAGCTCTGCCCCAGGGCTCACTCAACACAGCTGCCAGGTAAGTAAGTGGGGGCGGGGGGGGGAGAAAGGCACTCCAAGCCCCTTAAGCACAACATTGAATGAATAGGTGCAGAAGCAAAGAAAACAATTGACTTACAATGGTAGTTCTAGGAAAATACCACTGCTACTTCCTCTTCCTCATCACTGTTACTTTCTTCTGTATTTGTGCAGTTGCTTCCACTGTGTAGTTGCCCCAATAACCCCCAGAAGAAAGACACACACACATTGTATGGGATTTAAGAGGCCGCACTTTTATTTACTGGATATTAAGGTCAGAGAGGGGATAATCTTTCGACCTGGGTGCAGCCTGTGCTATGTATAACTATTAACTATAACTACTAACTTGTGTGGCCTGATGACCCTTGGTGCTGCGAAACTATGTGACTGCCATTTAGGTCACTCTCATTCCAGCCGCCCGGCTGGTTGAGGAGCTACGGAACCTCTTGTGACCGTAGTAAGAAGGAGGCGGCATCCCCCCCCCCCATGGACCACCCGTGTCCGAGGTATGGCACACCCCTCCATCCTGGGCCTGGGTTGGAAGCTGGCCGCCCCTGCTCTAGCTCCGCCCGTGGCCCTGCTTCATAAGGAGATGACTTAATGTGCAGCTAATTCTATGACAACTTTAGAATTAAATATCCTGGACCCCTGCAAGTGCAACAAAATATAATGCTGAGCACATATGCTGAGCACATATGCCTCTCCCTTTGTCAACTGAATCAACAAACACTGTAAAGGAAGGCGAAAAACTGACAGGCCCCCTGTTGCCAATCAGGGCCTGGCAGAAAAAATTCCTTCCCGGGCCCCATTAAAGGGCAACCAGCCAAAAGCCCACAGTGTTATAGGGGACGGTGGGTGGGTGGGTGCTTCTTCTTGGCTCGTCTTCTTCGGCACGACTGGTTAAACCCAGCCATGCTACAAAATGGCCAAATGGTCTTGCATTGCGAGACCTGGTCTGCATGCTTATCCACCCTGTGGCGTCAGCTTCCAGCCTCCCTGTCTTCCCTGTGGGGGAGGGGGAAATGCTGCTCCCACACACGCCACCCCCTCACGGAGAGGGGGAGTGCACAGGGAACTGGGATTCTTACAAAGTACTGTACATTCGACACTATACATTCAACATGCACATCTCATACCACATGATTCTTCCACTCTAGTGTTTCAGGTGCAATGAATAACGTTCAGCAAATTAGCTGATGTGGGACTCAAAGTAGTTGCTACTGGCTGTAGTTGTCCATTTACTTGTTTCCATCTCCAGAGTGTGGGATCAAGGTCAGCATCTCCTAGTGTTTTCCACATGATGCATTGCAAATGTACCTTGAGCAAGTGATAATGTTCGTATCACAACACGTTTAGGGTGAGTGTTTTTTGTCCAAGGAACCATATGCAATAGTGCTCCACCATCGACAACATAACAAGTTTCTCCATGTGTGGTTGAAGTACTGTTAACAGTCATGCCATCCAGATTGTTTTGCTAGGGACGCCTTGTCAGGCTTCTACATTAACTGCATTGCAGGATCAAGCAAGGCAGGTGGAAACATGAACAACTCATATTCAAAGTAATGATGTGATTTCTGCAAATCGGTATTCACTGAGAGAGCCAACAGCATTCTCTGGGTCATTAGACATGTGAATATGGCGAATTTCACCTTCAATAGCAATACCTTTCTTTAGCACTCTCATAGTTACTGATTGCTCTGATTTCAGCATGGTTACGTTGTTGAAAGATTTTTTTGTAAGTCTGTCCTGTATTTTCATCCTTCCCTTTTCCATGCTGCCTTTCCCAATGCCCTCTAGTCTTTCCCCTTGCTCTTACTGTCGGCCCTCCTCTGCTGACTGCTGCTACCGACCACCTTGTAACCAAGCCAAGTACACGCACCTGAGACTTCGCATCCGCCTGAATGTTTGTTTGTCTTCTCCCATGTCTCTCCCGCTGTCCCCTCTCCTTGTCTCCCCCTCCTTGTCTTTTAGATTGTAAGCCACAGGTAGGGACCGCAGCTGATTGTATGTTCTGTACAGCACCAGGTTGTTACTGGCGCTTTATAAATGTTTAATAATAATAATAATAATAATCTCCTCTGCTTTATCCACACACATTTACCTTTTGCTGACTATCCATTATACCAGTGAAAATATTAAAGAAACCTGAGGAGCAGGGATGAAATGGATTATGAGTTTGCAAAAACTGAAGGATCTTGTTGATGTCTCTCAAATCCCTGGACGTTTTAGCATCAGAAAGGTTAATATGCTGCTCTCACCACTGCTACATAGTACACCTGTCAAGGTGCTCATTGCATAGATGGCTTCACTGCATGTAGAGTGACTTAAAATCCATTATGCTCGCTGGCTTTCTGTCATTCCTCCTCCATGTGTTATCCTTCCTTGGCTTTTAGTAGACTTCAAAAGTGTTTGCTCTATAAACATATCTATCCAAACACCAGCTCACACTTTGTCCTGCCTCCTTAAAGCAAAGTGACCCTCCATCACCTTGTCAACTTCTGAGTATCATTCTTTAAGTCCTCCCATTTGCTGAACATAAACTTTAGCACACTTTGCATAATTATTATGTCCTGCCGTTGCGAAATGAGTAGTTATATTACATAGCCTTACCCTTCCCGGGGCTTATGGCGGCAACATTTGACCCCTGCTATGGCATAATGCCTTGCCCTACACAGGGCTTAACAATGCTACTTATCCTCTACAAGAGCTACTGGCTTTTGCAGACGTAGGAACTGTTAAAACAAAGTGTGGCATTAAGCAATACAATATTCAACAAAGCAGTAATTGTCAATTTTGTTCTTCCCAGGGGTCAGAAAATCAGGCGAAGGAAATCCGAGCACTTTTGAGGTAAACTCTGGGGGCCTGAGTATGGCCTTGTGTTGGCCCCTAAGAAGGCACCAGCCTTTTAATGATCACTCAGTAAAATTGGGCGAACAGAAATATCAAAGACCCCTCGGGGCCCTTTACATATAAACTCAAAGATGTAGAGTGGAATAATAGTAAATGCCATTGGGGTGCTTATCGGTTGATTGCGCAGCTTCTATCCTGGGTCCACCCCATCTGTAAGGATGGCCCAGCACTAATGCTGTAACCAACCCTTACCTAACCTGCAAATGAGATTAAATGATCAGGATGAGGATTGGAATTAAGGCCCATCAATTGTGGTCTTAAAATTCAAAAAGATTTGCCTTAATTGCACTGCCTGACCTATATAGGATGCCAGGTTTTTAATTGTCTGAAGGGAGCTACTGGATAGCATTAATGTTAAAAGTCGATCATCTGATACATCCAGATGGTCCTGGATGAATTATGAAAGGTATTTCTCCCGTATTCTCTCGTATAGATGACAGGAGAAAAGTAGATGATCCACCGTTTCTACCGCCAAGCCGTCAAATGGACATAGTCTGTCTAGAAAGGGAACTCCTTGAATTTGACCCTCCAAAACTTTGGAAGGAAGGGAGTTCACCCGGGCTCTAAAAATGAACCTCTTAGCCCGAATTGCTATTGGAGAGCCTAAATAAACGGGAATCTAACCTTGCTCCAGCAGCCATGACAGATATGATCTCACATGCTGAGAGAGATTAACGGCACCTAACTCGATTTGCCTATCGATGTCTCTGACCCGTATCATAATCTCTTGGCGTATTGACCCTATGGGCTTGTGGCTCAGATAGTCGGTTGACAGCCCAATAGAACTCAAGTATGAGTTGCTCTCTTGCATCCTAGGGCTTACCCAGGGGTCCCTATCCATTTCTCGAATCAGCTCCGAAGAGCAGCAGAAGTGTGATTTCCACCAGAACCTTAAGGCGGCTTCCAAGGTCTTACAGGATCATCTTTCGTGGCCTGTTTCTAATCTGATGATAGCATGGGGCGTACCTGGTGGGTTGCCAAGTAAATTAGATAAGAATTTAGCCTGAATTATGTCCAGTCTATGACCTTCTGAAAGAGCCCACAGTTCTGCCCCATATAGCAGTTGTCCCCCAATCTTGCCATTAAATGACTGGAGGGCAGAAGCAATTGAGTCCCTGCCCTGCCTTGTGCAGGAGAGTAAAGCATGTGTTGGGCCCCTTGCTGCCTCTATGGCCCCTATCACATGCTCCCTCCATCTACCCGACTTATGGAATAGAACTCCCAAGTAGCGGTAGGAGTCAACTTGCTGTATGGTGTGCCCTTCTATCTTCCAGCTGTATAATTTCCTTCTCTTGGTGAAAACCAGAACTTTGGATTTGGAATAACTGATGGACAAGTTGTTTGTATTGCAGAAGTCTACAAAAGCTGCCATCTGTCTTTGCAGGCCACTTGAGTCTGGGACATAAGCACGACATCGTCGGCATACAAAAGGCACCCAACCGGTCTGTCTGCAATCTTTGGAGGGAAAACCCGGGCTTCGGACATTTCCGGAATGATGTCATTTATAAAATAATTAAAAAGGGCTGGGGCTAAAACACAGCCCTGCCTATCGCCCCTCCGAATGTCCACAGGTTCCGTTGTATGACCCTGAGGGTCCACCCTTATCACCAAGGAAGAGTCCCTGTATAGGCTCTGAAATAGCCAGAGAAGCCTTCTGTCCATCGTGGACCTCCTTAGCTTTTCCCACAAGATGTTCCTATCTATGGAGTCGAATGCGGCTCATAGATCTAAGAAAGCCGCAAAAATGGAATGGTTCCTTGCCCGGTATTTACTGACCACATAGCTAATAAACTACATTGCTCAATGGTGGATCGCCCTACTTGAAAACCTGCCTGCTCTGGATGAATAATACTTTCCTGACTGGTCCAGCTAGCGAGCCTTGACAATAGGAGTTTGCCATAGATCTTCCCTACAGTACAGAGAAGACTGATTGGTCGATTGTTAGCTGGATCTTATTGACACCCTTTCTTATAGATAGGTATTAGTATGGCCCTAGACCACAAATTGGGTATGTTGCCGGAGCTATTTATTGCCGTAAACAGGCTAAAAGAGGAAGCCACCAGGCCTTGTTACCTTTAATAAATTCTATGTGGATTTGGTCAGGTCCAGGAGCTCTATGGTTATGGAATGAGTCTAATACTAATTCTTTTTTCGACTCCATAACAAGAAGCCATGGATTGAAGGCCGAGAGATCACTATTAGCTGAAAAGCTGAGATTCTCAGATTATCCTGCAAATAGGATCCGGAAGTGCTTCATCCAAATGGTAGGCAATATGATACTTCCAACCGGTTTTCCTATCCTGGGTGTTGCAGAATTTACAACACACCAGAATTGCCTAGAATCCTTCCTTTCAGCTGCCTGGATTAGGGCTGCCCACTGCTGCTCTCCAAATTGTCTCTTTTTCTCCTTCAGGAGAAGTTTATAGGCACTCCTAGCTGCCAGGTACTCTGAAGGGGGGCCTTGACTCTGTGCCTTCCTATATTGGTGATAACAATGGTTCATTATAGCTCGAGCTTGTTGGCATTTTTTATCAATCCATCTGGCCTCACTATTGGAATGTGATGTCTGGGATATTCCTGTGCTACCTTGGATATATTTAATGATGTTATCACTAAGCTGATCATAGTGGATCAATGTCTCCTCTGCGTTAGCAGCTGAGAGAAGATTATTCCTCAGCTGATGAACCGTGGGTTGGTTAATGTAGTCAGCTAACCCAACTTCCAAGGAGCAGCCCCACCATGGAGCTATCACTATGTCAAGTTGGGCCTCACCTGGACTTGTAGGTTGGGGTTTAGAGGTATTAAGATGATGAACTGCTAGCCATATCTGCAAAGGCAGGTGATCACTGGCTGGCCCATGTCCTACCAAAAAATTAGCCAAAAAGGGAATAATGCCAGGGGTAACTAGCACGTAGTCGACTACACTTGAGCCATGAGATCCAAGATACGTAAATTCCCCATTTAGGTCACCATATCCTGACCCGTTCAGGATATATAGGTTATAACTAGTCATTAATTTGGCCAGTTGGATACCGGAGGAGTTGATCTGGGAGTCCTTAGAGCACCTTGGATTGAGTATGCCGAATGGATCGGCTGGCACTAAGTTAGCAAATGCTCTGATGGCCAAATCACCTGCCCCCAACCTTGCATTGAAGTTTCCCATAAGTATCAAATGGACCTGTGGGTATTTGCACATAAGCCGGCTGAGCAATGCCTCCAGGTTATCCCAATGGACTTTCCTAAAATGTCCCAGCATTGCAGGGCGGGATGTAAACTGTTAAGAAAATTAAACTTAATGATGCTACCCTGAGACTAAATCCCAAGGCTAGCTGGGAATTGGTGGGCAAAATTTCTGGAGGGGGCAACTCCTGGGAGATAAAATACCCCAGGCCCCCACATGCTCTACCTCTTGCATGGTGTTTAATCGCTGGTAGGTTAATAGCCCTATAGCCTTCCAAGTGTAGGTGAACTGTGGACCACGTTTCCTGTATCAAGATGTTATGATACCCTTTTATAAAAGCCAAAAAATCTGGGTTATTTGATGCCTCTCCCAACCTGCCGTATTCCATGAACAGATGTGAAGTCTGTCCCTGAGGTCTAGTGCAAACTGTCATGATGGAAGAGACTGATTTTGGTATCTAAAGTATGGGTTATTGGCCCCTGATCTGGTGAAGGAGCTGCAGGTGGAGTTCTAACATGGAGAGCCTGATCCTCTGTCTCCCTTACCTCAATGTTGAACCGCTCGTGGGTGCTGACTCCTTGGCGTAAGCGCACCTTCTTCAGTACTAAATTGTAAGGGGGAGTTGGCAAGGCTCTGCGTCTGAGTGGATGTGCTACAATGTCGCGCGCAGAGAGGTTGGACTACACTGTTCCTCAAAACCGTCCCCTGCAAGATCCCCCAAGCCTCAAACTGTCTCCTGCAGGAGATCAGGGCCGGCACCAACTGCTGAGACCTGAAATGTACTACCACCCGTTGTGTTGAAGGAGTGGCAGGTAGCTGCTGAATCTTAACTATTTGCTCAGGCGGAACCAGAAGGCCTCAGATTTGAGAAATAAAGGTACTGATTTTAGACTTGGTCTGCCACTTTGGGAAATACTGACCACAGGGGGGAGCTATATAGAAGGATATAGCATTTGGAACCTGAATATAAGAGGGGTTAAATGCAACTGGTAGATAGTTACCCTTGGTGGCCTGTGATCTGGGGGACTTTACTAGTCCCTCTTCCTGATTGTGTGTTTGAGAGGCAGCTGTAGAAAGCTCTGCCGGCTTGGAGGAACAGATGCTCTCAATCTTCAGGGTTAAGACACTGATTAAATCTAGTACAACATCCAATTTCTGAGTTTGGCCCTCTAATTGGAGAAATAAGGAATTTAGTTGAGCATACAGTTTTTGAACCATGTCTCCAACTATGAGACATTGGTTGCCCAGGACCTCTGACATAAACCATTCTCTCTGGGAGAGCTTGTCTGGGGGGTACTTCTTATCCCCAGATGTTGCTCTAATGGAAGAGAGTCCAACTCTTGGCCCTGCACCGCGCATGGACTATTATTGGCCAATGAAGAGCTGATAAGGCAAGGTGCTTGCTCTGCTGCGTAATCAACAGAGTCGAGCAGATCCTGCATTAGATTCTGCCACACGGGTTTGCACAGATCCTCAACCTTAGATGGAGTGGTGTCGTGAATTTGTGTTTCCTGAAACAGAGAGTAATTTAAAAGATTTTGCACCCCCAGCTCTGGACTCTGCTTTGAAATTTGAATAAAGTCCTCTAACTTGGACTGTTTAGACAAGCGTGGGCTCTGGTCATCACCCCCTGGACTTTCTTCCTTTGGGGCATGGTAGTTACCACAATATAACAACAAGAGGTGTAGCAGTCTTATGGGGCTTCGGCCGTCAATAGATGACAAATATCTGCTGCCCCAGCAGAACAAACTGCTCTGAAGCACCGGCCGCTCTTCTCCGCCCCACCCACACTCCCGCAAAGAGATTACGTACAACCCCTTCACCCTGCCAGGCCCCGAAGGGCCCCAAAGGGCTGCACCCTTTGGCTGCGACCCTTTGGCGAGCGGCCAGCGGCGCTGCCGCTGAGGGTGTTCTAAAATAGCCCCGGGTCCACTTCCGGTGTCAGGTGGAAGGAGGGGGGGCAGGTGGGGGAGGGGGTCACCCCAGTACTCAACTCCCCACTCACGCACAGTCAGCCCCGCTGTTGTCCCACAGGCGGATGGTGCCTCTCTGCTTGGCAGATGGAAATCCACTGACCCGGCAGAAGCTGGAGCAACAGCAGGTGAAGAGCACACAAGGCGCTGCTGCCAGGGATGTTCTAAAATAGCCCCAGGTCCACTTCCGGTGTTGGGTGGGAGGAGGGGGGGCAGGTAGGGGAGGGGGTCACCCCAGTACTCAACTCCCCACTCATACACAGTCAGCCCCGCTGTTGTCCCACAGGCGGATGGCGCCTCTCTGCTTGGCAGATGGAAATCCGCTGGTCCGGCAGAAGCTGGAGCAGCAGTAGCTGAAGGCAGGTGAATAGCACACCCCCCCCCTATTGTGAATCTCATGAATTATCGCAGGGGGAATGGGCAGGGGGCCCTGGAGGTGAGCAGGGGGAAGGCAAGCCCCCTGAGCACCTGTGGGGGAGGGAGGAGGCAAGCAGGAAAGGATTGAAGATTTACTTACCTCCCTCCGGAGTCCATGGAGGGGTGTGTGTTCCCCTCCCGTGCCTCCACACACCGCACTGCTCTGCACCACTGCGTAGAGAGGGGCGGGTCCCGACACTCCTCGCTGCACTGCTGGGCTTCCCTGCTCCAGTTCAAAAACAAGAAGAAGAAAAAGAGCTGGAGCATGCGCAGAGCAATGCTCCAGCCCTGGGCACCCTTTTCAAAGATGGCGCTGGCAGGGTCAAGCAGTTGTTCTGCACATGCTCCCTGCAGGCACCATTTTCAAAGATGGTGCCTACAGGGCTGAGTATGTGCAGAACAGCTGGTTCACCCTGCTGTTGCCATCTTTGAAAAGGGCACCCAGGGCTGGAGTATTACTCTGAGCATGCTCCACCTTTTTTTTTCTTTTCTTCTTTTTGAACCGGAACCGGAAAATCCAGCAGTGCGGCAAGGAGCATCGGGACTCGCGCCCCCCCCTGTAGTTGTGCAGAGCGGTGCGTTGCAGAGAGGCGTGGGAGGAGACACACACACACCCCATGGACTCTAGAGGGAGGTAAGTAAATCTTCAATCTTTTCCTGCTTGCCCCCTCCCTCCCCTGTCTGGCGGGGAGGCTGCGCAGGCCCCAGAGATGCTCAGGGGGCTTGCCTTGCCCCCTGATCACCTCCGGGGGCCCCGCTACCCCTCAAAGCTTGCCAGTTCTTGGTGAGAAGGTGGTGTTTCTTGTTTGTCTCATCTCGAGGTGAAACGGGGGGCACCCCCCCTTCTTGCTGAGAACCAGCAAGACGAGTTTCAGCCCTAATAAGTTCACGGGTATCTGTGGACATGTCACTGTTGGCTTCATTTACCACTAAGGTAGTGCTGTCATTGGGGTTACATGTATTTAATGTTAAATCTGTGGGATCAGTCTCCACAACTGGCATACTGTGATTTAGAATTTCTGCAATCACCATTCTGTTAAAATCTGAAGAAACCAGTAAGTGACCACGGAGAGCAGATTTGCCTATTAGCATATGACAGACAGCTTTCCCAGCATAAACTACTTCCAGGACTTCCTCAATACCAGATCCACACATCTAATTACCAATAGTTTGCAGATATGACATTAATGTGTGGAATCCACCAAGATGTATAACAACATTAGGGAATTCTTGAGGACTACCACTTACAACTTCCATAGCTTTTATCCACAGGCACTGGCCAAATGTAATAACTGGCACATGCACACCCAGTCTCTGTGATTCTGCACATATGAGCTTCAATGTGGTATGGATATAACTGAGAGATGTTGAATTTAAATCAATCAGTGGAAGGAAAGAAGTGGCATACATGCCAGGCTGTGACCCTACAAACACACCCTGACCACCCTGGCTAAGGTTGTCTTAGTAATTTACTTGTAACCCACAGGAGGTCAATTAGAGGCTTTGTAGAGGCTCATATGTCAAACTGTTAAATGTGATTTTACTCTGGCTGGAGTTACGTTGGGGCTGGAAGAAATGGAGTGGCAGTGATCCCCATGTTTTGGCAGAAAGCTCTGATGAAGAAACATGATTTCTCAAACAGGGTACCTTTTCCGTTAACAAAACAGTTTTGTTTTGCTACTCCGGATGTGCACATTAGGGATGGGCGAACGTGGTTCAGCAGTTCGGAGTTCGGCCCGAACTCGGCCTGTTCGGACGACCGAACTCGAACCCGAACGCAAACATACCGAACAAACTGAACACCGAACGACGAAATGGCCAAACAGTTCAGTCAGTTCGGATTGCATTCGGATGAGTTCGGGTGGCAAAAAAAGGTTCACTGGAAGGTCAAACATGACAGGGAGGTGTCATGTTAGATAGATAGATAGATAGATAGTAGAGAGTTGTAGGAGTTAGCTTAGTGATAGAGATAGCGTTAGTGATTTAGTTTTAGTGTTTGTAGGAGTAGGTCTGTGTACTTATTAGATAATCCATTTAGTTCATAGCATTTAGAATAGTTCATAGCAGTTAGATTTAGTGTAGATAGATAGATATAATATTAGATAAAATAAATAAATAAAAAAGACCCATATAAAAACAAAAAAACCAAATAAAAAGCAAAAGAAAACCATATAAAACCCAATAAAAAACAAAAAAATTTATAAAAAACAAAAAAACACCCATAATAACACTTCCCGAACGTCTGAACCGAACAGCCGAACGGCCTATTCGGACGACCGAACCGAACAGCCGAACCCGAACTCGGCAAACGAACCGAACGAACAAACCGAACAAACGAACCGAACGCATCCGAACTGAATGACCGAAACGAACGACCGAAACGAACGCAACCGAACCGAACGGCCGAACCCGAACTGCGATCTGTTCGCCCATCCCTAGTGCACATGATAAAACCCATCTGTTTGCAATGTTATGATCTGCATTATCAGCCATCCACTGGGAAAAGTGACCTGGTGGCAACACACAACTTATATTCTTATTCATTACTACAGCCTGGGAATATTTATACACTTCTTCATAAGACGCACTAAAGCCTAGTTATGAAGGTCGCCTACTAGCAGTTGAGAACCAAAATCTCTGTGTACTTGTATGCCAAGACCAAGAAGAATAGGGCATATGAAGGATCTCAGTCTGGATGCTTGCACTAAAGCTTGGCCTAGTGACAACTTTTTCAAAGAAGTACTTTTGTCCGGTATAATAATGTCCAAGAAATGTTGAAGAACAGCTGGTAAATATTTCATATTGTCCTCTATTGAAGCAATTTCTAATGCAGATGGATAGAAATCCATAGATCTCTGAAACTGTTGAAGTTCCTTTCTAATAACTTTTGCTGCTGCTGCATCAGGATCATCTAGCCTGTTTTGTTTATGGTAATAATGCAACAGGATGTCAGCAACTGCTTTACCAAAAGTTACCATATCTGGTCTTCCAGCAGTACTTAAAAATCACAATGTTATCCCTCTGCAAATTCTACAAATTTCGCCTTGAAGCAACAGACACTGTAAGGTTCAACACCCTCTGGGAGAAAATCTTTCATCCTTTCAGTAAGTTCATGTACTGATACCAGGTAACAGACTAGAGATTTTAGTGAGGTGAATTTCAACTAGAGAAGGATGGGTAGGCGTGTGCTTGTGGGACAACTAATGTAACTGGTACACTATATATTTTATTGTACTATATAAATATTGTATATTATATAGATATATATGTATATAGTATTGTATACATATTGCATATCATTTAGTCTACATATATACTGCACAATACATTATATGTTGTGCTGTGTATACATTCATTGGTACATTTGTACACCATATTGCGGTTGGTGTACATTTGTTCCAGGGAGCCTTTCTGTCAGATACAGACACTTCCAGGCTTGTCTTAAGAGGTAGAATGGCTCCTTTAAGATGCACCATCATGACTTGTGGTACTTACTGAAGCCATGCTGCAGCTGTTTGCATTAGCAGAGGCTTATTTAAACCTGCCCAGGGGGCGCCCTTTGCTAGTGATTAAGCCTTAGTGCTTGGTGTGTAAGCTGGCTTGTGTTCACAGCGAGTCATCTATGTGCAATGAGTTAAGTGTTTACCCTTGTTCTGTGTTTGTTGTTCTTGTAGGTGTTTCCTTAAGAGTCTGTTACATTCCTCCCTGTGTTTAAGTTCTCTCTCCTACCCCTTGAATTCCTTGTTACCTAGCCTCCCCCTTCCCCTCATGCTTCCGTTTTAAAATTATTATTATCATTATTATTATTTTATTAGCATTTATATAGTGCAAGCAATGTACCTGGCGCTTACAAAGAAAACAATATAGACATGGTCCCTGCTCGAGAGCTTTTGTGTATCATTTCATTAGCATTCCCTATAGATCCCCTTTTGCACCCTGAGGTTATGCCTGGGTTGCCAAGGGAACCCGCCCCTGCCTGGTGCTTTCCCACAAGACAGTGCCCCACCCCTTTTCTGGGAATTCGGTTACTCCCTCCCACTGTGTTAGTATGTGCTATTGTATCCTGCTATTCACTCTCTCTTTAGTTAGCTGGGAAACTACATCCTACCCCTATGATGTCAGTTTGGTGTTGCCTATATTGGGCTAGCCGCTTAACAACCTTAAGAGATCTCCTGGTTATTGTCCCCTGTGGACTCCTCCTCCCTCTCCCACCCTCTTTTTTTTCTTTCTTTTAAAAAAGAGGTTTGTACCCAGATGGACTACTCTAGTTTTAGTATGTTAACTTGCAACATATTCACTTCACAGTAAAACAAGTCTCATTCCTTTATGTATTACTTTGACCTAAAATGTTATTTCTACTAGACTAGATAGGAGGGTGGGTGGAGGTTTGCCAGAAATGGTAATGGGAGGGACAGTAGCACTGAAATGGTTCCTGGGTCCCAATTCTGCTGCTGTCACTGCTTCCAAGGACCTGCCACTGATTTGCCAATGTTATTTGTTATTTGATTTTTTCTTTATGGGTTTGCATAAAGTAATTTTAAAATTTTGTTAATACAATTACTACTGAATATTTGTGTAATAAAAATGCCCATTTATAGTCAAGAATAGTTCTAATAAAGCAGTACTTTTAATAAGGAACTGGGAACCAACTTCAGCTTCCAACTGGCAACCAACTTCAGCCTCCTCTGCCACTGCTGCTCTTGGGTCCCAAGAAAGATGTCTGCCCCTCAAGTGATCCACGCCCTGCCCATAACACTGTTATGACGTGCTCCCAAACAGAAAAGAAAATGTCCTTTACCTCTGACATGAAGTTAAAAGTACTGACAATTTGGTTAAGATGCATTTTTTCTTTTTTCTGAATTTACAGATCGGTTTTACAGGTTCAAAGCTCAGGTAATATGGAGAAAAGTTTAACTATTTTGGCCTTATCTGTGTCACGGGGGTAGGGGGCTGGAGAGGGAAGGAGGTATGGGGAAAAGGGGACTCCACTCTCTCTCGGTACACAGATAAGACACCACACAGACAACCAGAGGCAACTACGCTTACCGCCAATACCTAGCTTGGTAAGGCTAGGGTCCCTCAGGGTGTAGGGTGGGCTTTCCCTCAGAACTAGAATGCAACCCTTTTCATCACAGGGACAAGGCGAGCAGTAGCTGTCTGCCTCGGAGAGACAAGACTCACAAACACAAATGGAGACCACCCACTCGGGGAAATATACAGGGTCCAGGACACCGTGCAGTTTCTGTGAGAGGGAGGAGGGGAGGGGGGAATGTTCCCAGGGGAGGAAGAAGGGAAAAGGGGAACTAGGGACAGGGAGGTAGGCGAGTGGGGGAACGGGCTTTCTTACTCAATGAGATGTGCTAGGAAGGCTGGGGGAGGGAAACTGGAGGATTACAGGAATTATGGAAACAGGTACCCCACACAATATAACACCTCTCACCGTTTATCCAGGACACACGTAAATACAGGACCCTCTTCTACTCACTCTCACGCAGTTCACTCAACCAGGAAGGGAAACACCGGGACCACTCACTCCTCCTAAGCTCCAAAACAGACAATGAATCTCCAAGGCAAGGGGGCCAGTTTCTCAAGAATGATTACCGGCGGGGGAGTCAGGCCCCGCCGGTACCTTTTATAGCCCTGCTTCCCCGACGCCGCATGTGCTCAGGGCGGGGCCCAACTGCCCCGCCGTCACAGCTGACGCCGTTCTGGGGAATTAGGGGGCGTGGTCAGAAGTGCGCTCCCTTATGGCTTGACCCCGCCCCCTCATCTTCTCAGCGCCGCACCTGATCCCTCTGCTGAGCCTCTGAGGCGGGTCTGCCTCCGGGTCAGCGGGTCTGCTGTCAAGGGAAGGGTGCGCGCTGAAAATCTGAATGGGACACTTTTTTGAGATTTCTCCCATTGGTAACACCACATCAAGTGCAATATAAATAACCCAGGACACTGTCTGCAGATTCAGGCTCTGCAAAATGCTTCCTAATTTCCAAGCCCCAGAGTGGAGAAGCCCCTAGTTTGGGCTGATTTGTTTCTGTCATGGTGAGAATGCCCATTTGTTCAACGGTATTTATTACCTTGTTATCGCACCTCTTATTAGCTTTCATCCTGCATGAAACACAAGCCAATTGAGTACACAACTGCTGATCTTAAAACATATGCAGCCTGAAGCACAGGCAGGATAATACAAACATAATTTATAGCACTACATAAAAATATTTACAGCACTCCATTCCCCAATCTAAATTCTAAACATATCTTTGTCATCTTCCTTGACAATTCTGGTTTGCATACATTTGGATGTAATTTGCAGCTTGTAAATGTGAGAAATGGGAATCCTGCCTGGAGCTACGTACAAGAAACATTACTCCATTGCATTGCCCAAAGTACATTGCCATGCTGATAAATTACATAAGGATTCTGGGATATGTGGCACTTCTGACTGTAGCGTAGGCATATCTATATCCTCCTAGTATTGCAGTATCCGAGGTATTCACCCCTGCAGCACAGCCTTTCCCCATTTCATAGAGAGGGGAGGGGAGCAGAGACCCAGGGGCACAAAGCATATTTATAGGAGAGCAGCAAATTGCTTTCCAAACATCCACGTCCCAGACATAAACAAACTTCTGTACCATTCTTCCACCTTGGACTGATGCTTCCTTTCCCTCCCATAAGTGATGAGGAAGCTAGCTTTATTTAGAGCAGGGGAACAGCAAAACAGGAAAGAACAAAAGTATCCATGAAAGAGAGCATAAGGTATGGGTATCCAATGCCAACAAAATGGTTCCTCTCTCTGTGCACAGCAACGAAGTTCACAGAAATTAAAGGTTTGGCACACAGCAAAGAGGCATCATGCTTTCCGAGCTATAGACAAGATAGTGACAATCAGCAGATTCATTTTCCATGATTGCATTTCCCTCATCTTCCTCCCCTCCCTCAAACCTCATCCCCCCAGTATGTATCTCCGTAACAGCCAGGATGCCAGAGCAGAGCAAGAGGGTGGACACAGAGCATGTTATGATTATCAGACATTGTGCTAGCTTTGTGTTTCAGGTGTGAAATGGGCAGCTTAAAGCAGTGTCTGTTTGTGCTTCACTATGTGTGCGCTGCGCTGCACACCTGCTCCTCATGTTGGGTCCCAAAGGCTTTCAGGCCAATCGTGCAGAGCAGGCTTTTGCACGTAGCGCCTGTTACCTGTGGTAACCTTGGCTATGATGTGAAGATCATAGAGGCGGGTCTTACCTGGGCCCTTGGGAGTGGGGACGGCTGGAATGGTGGCAGTAGGCCCCTGGAAGGAGTGGCGTTGGCAGCAACAGTTTCCTGGGAGCAGTGGCAATGGAAGCGGGGTCCAGGAGCACCATCAGTAACACTGCCATTCCTGTTGCTGCCACTTCTGAGAACTTAACTTGCCACCTGTGCTCCAGGCAGCCGCTGCCTCTGTTCAACAGGTATTTTCCAGAAAGGGTTTACTTTTACCCATAGTTGGCATATCATCTGTTAACACCCAGAGATGGTTGAAATGGTTATTATGCTTGTGACTTACACTTGTCCTGGGTCTGAATTCAGGAAGGGTTTAGATTCAAGTTAAAAGAGAGCCAGATCTCAGAATCATTTGCTCTTGACATCTTGCAAGCTCTCCTCACAAGATTTTGGCGCAAGATGCAAAACCAGCTGATCTCCTGAGACGTGTCACCATCTTTGGATGACAAATGTAACAAGACTGGCAGTTTACCTGAGATTCCTATTAAGCCTACATCTCAGAGGATTAATAGTTGTCACAATGTTTTAGCTGCATCTAAACAAATACGGGAATCAGAGAGGCTTTTTGGCTATGGCACCATATGAACGCAAGTTCCTCTGCACATATTCCTATAAGAAAAAGTTTGTGTAATACAAGCACAGAGCTATGCTGCTCCTTGCATGAGTGAGTCACCTCGCTGTGCATGTCATGTAATCCATCTTTGCCTTTTGCGTATTTCATTTACACACTTGTGCACTATTCCTCCTGATAGCTGCCTTTCGTGGCCTTGAATAATCATTAGTTGTAGCCAAGAATAGTAATCAAACTGAAACCATCACAGCTGCCTGCTTCTGCATTCCATCTGCAGCCTCCAGGGTTTCTTACCTCCTGTCTTTTCATTAAACAGAGGTGGTCTTTTCCGTTCTTTGTACACCAAGTAAGTATTACAGTGAAGAAAAAGTTTCAAAAGCCATAATTCCTTCTTTGGGAGTGTTGGTTATTTTTCCGCAGTCTTTCCATTAAAACCATTAGGTTTGTGCACCTACTAGACTCCCTATGTGTGCCACAACTTACATTTTCCTCCTACCTTTTTAAAAATAGATGTCTCTGTCCTTTGCAGCATCACAGTGTGTTGCTGTAGAGACGGTTGTGATGTTGCCAATGGAGACTATGACTTCACTGGCAGACTCCAAAGGAGGGTAGGAGCATTGTGTACACATGACTGTTGTCGGCGCATCCAGAATGAGGCAAGGACAACAGTTATTGGATTTAAATGGCCGCACTCTTTATTCAGATTGAATTAGGCTGGTGGGGGGAAATTGCCTTTAGCAACTTGGGTCCGGTACTTGCAAACATAACTGCTTAACTATCAATTACCAGGGGTCTTGGCCTGGATGTGCCCTCCATAGCCATCCCCAGCGTCTGTCACTCATCTCCCCTTTGGTCATTGGCTAGCAGCCTTGGCTCAAAGGGGATAGTGTCCTTCTAGGACAGGAGTAAGGATTCTGGGTACCACAAGCTTGAGGACCGTGCATGTCCCTGCCTGCCTTTGCCGCACACGTTCCCAGGGATGCTAACCCTGGTGCTGGCCATGCTCTGCCTTTGTGCCCGATGTTGCTTCCCCATCTCTTAGGGAGATGACTCCACCACTAATGATTTCCTATTAAATTCTCCTAAACAGTACTGGACCCCTGCCACTAAGGGGCCGCCGATGTTTACTTCAGACGGGCTCGACCCCCACCCATGCCCAACCTAATTTCCAAAACTCTTATTAACCCTCCCTTCAGCGTGGCGAGATAACTCTTATTTCCTGTCGGGGACAAGTGTACCCCGTCATTTCTAAAAAATTCAGGATTCCGATATGTGATTCCATGGTGGATCACCCTGTATCCCCCCTTGCGGGTAACCCACTTCCTGACATCCCTGTCGATGTTGCGTCGGGCTTTATGCACTTTCCTGGGTTGAATGGCCTTACCCCAGTTCACCCGGTCGACAAGGTCGGTCCAGATAATTACCACCCCAGGAAGAAGCTTTCCTATTTCCAGCATATCGGTTTTGATGTTGACTGTTAATCTGACCCCTTTTGTTGTAGTCAGATCGTTCTCACCCAGGTGAATGACAACTACATCTGGTGGAGGTCCAGCCACCTCCACCCTGAGGGTAGGCAGTGACTGATGCTACCGCATCCCACAGCGCCCCATCCAGTGGATCATGGCTCAGGCTGATAGACCCAACTGGGTCCCCCAGCGGGTCCGCCCGGCAGCCTTCCTGGCCCAGTGCACCAAACTGTGGCTGACTATCCAAATTAGATCTCTGAGGAGGAACCTTGACGGACCTGGGGCATGGATACAAAAGAAAAAATTGCTGTGGGAGGCTTCGTATGTACGTTTTGTAGGCCCGTGATTGCCAGCGCCCTATAGCCCTGATACCTTGCTCTGTCAGACCTGCTGCTGCTGCTGAAGTTGTGGCCCCTATTCAGAATGAATGCGACCCATACTCCCTTGGGGAGAGGCCGGGTGACCCAATGCGTTCTGCAAAATGGCAGTGAATTGGTACCTGGTTAGGGGGGTGCCAGACGCGTGGCAGAAAAGGGGCCTTGTGCTCGGTGGGCAAGTTCCCAGGTACTACTCAAGAACCCTCACTGGGCACAGCTCGCTGGACCCCTCCCTGCTGAGGGTAACTATCTGACCCCTACCCCTCTGGTCCCTCTTAGACTGCCTCAGCCTAATACGGAGGGTATGCTGCCCTATCTGTATGTCCTCAGTGACCAGTGCCCAGTTGGTATTGTCATGGGCCGACTCTGCCACTACCTCACTGATCCTGAATGCCCCCAAAAAGGCAATTTTAAATGCCATTGCAAAATGCGTGGACTCGTACTGGTCTGAGCATACTTGGGGAAGGGTGCTACAAACCCTCGCGAGAAGGTGGGGGGGTAATATGGGTGCAGCTATCCAGTCGGCTGGGCTGTTCGCAAGACCAACCTTCTAGCATTCTGAGGGTGAAAAAAACCCAATCTGGTGGGGGGTGGCCAGCCAGGCGGCTCATGAAACTGAGGGCAGACAGCTTACTAGCGATGGTCCCTACCGCCACTCCCCTGTTCCTTAAGGATAGGGTGAATTGGAGCATCTGTGCCTCTGGAATTGGAAAACTCACTGACCAACCCTTCAATGACCGGAAGTTCTAAAACTCCCTAAAGGACCGCTCGTAAGCTGCCTGGGTTTGTACGGCCAGGGATCCCTGTATGATGGTGTACAATTCTAGGATCCAAGGCTCCACATCGCCGGCGGCAGAGGCTCCAGTGTCAGTCTGGCTCCTGGCGCCAGGGAGCAAAAGCGCTCCATCTGGAAGGGAGAGAGGGTATCAGCTATGCCGTTGCTTGTACCCAGCATGTATTTGGCGACAAACATAATATTGTGCCGCAAGCACGTTAAGACAAATGCCCTAACCAGACTCCTTACCCTGGGGACCTGGATGACATAGAGTTGATAATGTGTACCACAGCCATGTTGTCGCACCAGAAAAGGATGGAACGATCCGCAAAATCAGCTGCCCAGAACTGTACAGCCAGCACAATTGGGAAGAATTCCAGGAACATCAGGTCCCTTTTTATTCCTAGTTCCGTCCATTCCCAGGGCCATGGGGTGGCACACCTCCAGCCTCGAAAATACACCCTGAAGCCCATGTCTTCGGCTGCATCGGAATGGACCTGCACTTCAGCCTCTACCAGCAAATCTTCCCTCAAAAAACTAACCCCATTGAAACCCGGTAGGAATGTCGCCCACGTCTGGAAGTCATCCTTCATCTCCATGGTTATCCAGATGTGATGGTGTGGTTGGAGGTTACTCCCAAGCTTCTCATATAGGCAGGATAAGAAGGCATGACCCGGAGCTACTACCCGACAAGCAAAGTTAAGGCTTCCCACTGGGGACTGGAGTTCCCTAACTGTCACTTTCACTGCTGAGTGACAGGCCTCTACTTTGGCCTTTAACCTTCCTAGCTTGTCTGCCGGGAGGTGTGAGATGGACCGGACTGTGTCCATCTCAATCCCCAAGTATGTGAGTGTAGTGGCTGGTCCCTCCATCTTTTCTGGGGGGCACCAGTCCGGGAACCATACTGGTTGCTGGGCTCCGGGGGTCGGTGTAATATGGCAGTTAACCCTGGCCATTTCCCTGCGAGGCCCACCCAGCTAAGCTCCCCAGTGCCTGACCCGAGGCCATGTACAGCTGAGTCTGACTCAGCCCCGCTAAATAGCCACCTACCCGCATGTCCCTCGTACCTCCACAATACGGTGCCTGGTTTTCTGGGTCCGGCCCAAGTGCAGGTGGGGGGGTGGTATTCCTGGGCCATCGCTTGCAGTCCCCTCTCCAAGGCCGCTATCAGTTGGAGAGCCTCAAGTACTCCCAGTGCCATCCCTTCGTCATCCCCCGCTGTCATTCCCCGCTGCTGCTCTACTTCCTGTGGGGAGAAAGAGAGGCCTCACTCGAGGGGGGTGGGGCCTGCCCCGGAACATTTCCATCCATACCCTGTGGGGGGATGGGAGTCCATCTCCTGAGGTGTAAGCCCCGGGCCGGGACTGAGCCCTTGCCTGCTGGGGGAGGGAGTGGTTGCAGGAGTTGCGGCCGGCACCATCCCCTCGCCCACTTCTCTATACCTGCTCGGGGGTACTACCACCCTGCTCCCTCTTCTCAGTTCAGGTGAGGTTACTATGCCTGGGGTGTGTGTGTTTCCTTGCCCCTGTATGGGGGGGGGTACCCCGGCAGGTCCTGGATGAATACCCACATGGGGAAGCCCCATTGCAAATGGCCCCTGTGAAACCTCACCATGAGGGGGGCCTGTGCTCATCCCCTCAACCACTCCTGCCACCCCTGAAGGCCCCACGTCCAACGGCGGGACCGGGGCAAGGAGGGGCCTGGATTAGGGGCCACTCAGCCAGCCTGGACCAGATGGCAGTGTGGGAGAATTCCTCCAGGACCTGCTGGGTCAAATATGTATGCGGGGCATGGCCCCGCGACGTGGCCATGCGGCCTATTAGGGCCTCGCACACCACCAACCTATCTTGTAGGGCACCAAGGACTGTCATGGTGGAGCCCCCCATGATACTGGGCCCAGGCATGGAGGTGCCGGGCTCCGGCCTGCTTGCTGGCTCGGCCGTGGACCCGGTTCCAGTTTCTGCCCCCCCCCCCAATACCCTGGTGTCCGGCTTCCGGACCATGCAGATTTTTCCTTTTGCCTTTCCCATCGTTGTTGGTACAGCTTCACATAGGAAAGGAGAGGTGGCGAGGAGCGGCTTTCTCCTGAAGGCTCCAAGTTGGGAATGCGGCTTGGGCCAGGCATGCTGGGTGAAGAGGCCATGCCCTTCAATGGGGAGGGGCCTCGAAGCCCGCGCTCAATCCCATTGGAGCAGTCCTGGTTGCCAGGATGTGCTTTCCCACCTCGTCCTGGTTGCCTTCCCGGCAATGTTCCCCACTGCCGCAGAAGCTGCAGCAGCGAGGGCAACCGCCTCCACCTTGCCCCATCTCTTTTAAGGGGAGCGCGACAAAAAACCCTAGTAGCTGCCAGTACTGGCTAGCCAAGGGCCCTTATTTTTGCTCAGGTGTCCACTTCCTAATGACCCCATTTGCACAGTTCAACACCTCCTCTTTGCTTTCTCACACAGCACTCTGAATGGGAATGAATACACATCTCCTTGATTCACCACAAGCTTTCTGTTTTGGTGTGCTAAGTGCATTTTAGAAGGTGGACAAAAGTAAACAGTCTACAGAGAGATGCAGACCATGGATGCCTAGAGACCATTTTCCGTCAGGCATGTAGGTTGCATTATGATTGCTGTGATGCAGAAGTATTGTGTGACAGAGGTAGGCCTACTTTTCACCAAAAGTATTTGGTTTACCCTTGGGCTAAGTAGGAGATGGTTTTTTTTGCTGAATTGGACTTCTTCTCAACAACAGCAGTATTCTCAATCTCTACCATATCCTCACACAAAGTGCTCTTTTAGGTAGTCACTCCTCCACTATGCCTTCCTCATACCACAGCAACCAGGAAGAAGACTGATAGCAACAGATAAATCCTGGAGCATGATTTAAGATTTGATTAATGGAACAGGAAATTGAATTTTCTTGTTAAAAACACTCATCGAAATCACCGTACTTTCAGTCTACCTTCGTTGTTAAGCAAGAGAGCTCAGATATCTTTGCTCATCTCAACTGCTCTGCTGGACACCTTTTAAAAGTGTTTCCCAAATTGTGTTCAGTGGCAGTGCTTGAACAAGGGGGAGAGGGGTTGACCTATAATACCCTGCATTTCTACATTCCCTTTGTCCAGTGGCTACCTTACACTGCTGCCACCACTAGAGCTTACCTGAAATGTGACTGGATCACAATAGATTTATCACTAGCTAGCCCAACCTGGGATTTTCCCAGCTGTGTTACTTTAAGGTTATTGGTCATTGTCTTTCTAACTTGGGTGCAGCCAGCCACATGGACTGCCATGGGCAGGCTGTCATACCTTGGGCAGCCTTAAACCTCTCTAGGAAGCTGGACCATGCAAAGTGCAGTGCATTGTGGGGCCAGCTGCTGCAAGATGTGCCCCCCCCGCCACATGGCAGGGTCAAGCCTCAGAAAAAGGCTGAGAATGCATTGTGTAGCAGTCTTACCCCAAATGGGGGTGGGAGTGGGGAAGTTGCCCAAGGAGTGAGCCCATGCATAAGGCCCCGGGGACAGCGGCTGTGCTGCACTTTCTGGGCACTTTGGGGGCTGCAGGGGTGTGTGTGGGGGGTATTGTTTGTTTTGCTGTGGGTTTCTGTTTCTTTTTCAGGGCTAGGGTGGTAGGGTGGGGGTATCGGTAAGGGTGGGTTAAATGAGGGGGGTGGACCCAGGGACTCCCCCTGGTGAGAGC